>PVKS010001539.1:0-60455 GCA_004027875.1 Aplodontia rufa
AACACAAGGCTAAAACCAGCCTAGCAGAAATAACCCACGGTTGCTTTTCACTTTAAAAAGCAGTATTAACTGAATATATTTTGAACATTTCACATAATGAAATACCTGTCAGAATATATAAGATAAATTCAAATGCATTGTTACTTACTATTTAATAAAAATATGTGGAGCAATGAAAAACATAATGCTTAATAATAGTTAGTTGGGACTTTAAAGTCGCTTACTAGTGCCGGGTGCGGGAGAAATCAAGATTTTAGAGGAAGAAAATGATCACCCCAGGTCATGGGGTAACAGTTTGTCCAAATAAGAATGAAAGCAAGGAATAAAATTCTAGCTATCCTTCCAAAACACAATCAGCATATATTTTGCAGATTATACATCTTAGCGTGATGCATAATAACTACATGTTTTTTGACTTAAACGAAGCTGGAATTTTTCCAGTATTAATTTAAATTATATATAACACATTATGGTTTCCAAATTGCAAGATGGGGTGGGAGATGAAAGTGGCAGAAATATCTGATACCTTATTCTTTAGTTGTGTCTGATTTATAATTGGCCATGAATTATTTTCTTCAATCGCTCATTTTTGTTGTTTTTGTTGTTGGACTTCTTGGTGGCCTCAAGAATACAATACTTTTGAGCATGCTATTACAAAACTCTAATTCAACTCAGAAAATAGATCTTTCAAAAATGAGGATACGTTTACCTTGTGCTTAAGCAGCTAAAACATTGTAAAAACATGCCCCCTATAGATATCTGTTTTGAGTAGTGGCAGTTCCTTAAAATAATAATTGAAAAATGTGGAATTTTGCCAAGAACATGATTTTTCTCTATACTTAATGAATTCTTCTGTGACCAATTATATTCTTCTGTCAAAAGAAAACATACTTTTGTGTCACTGCATTGGGAACTACTTAGAAGTTCCCATACAGTTGTGTAATGTCAGTTTGTTTTTGAAATTTCAAACAAGTTGCACCTGATATACGCAACGTTTGGTTTCCTCTACTTGAGGCAATCCACACATAGCATATGGTGTACAAGATACAGAATGAGGCAGGGCTCAGCTTCTCAAGCAAGGCAGCTGGTAGATTTGACAGTTCTTCTCCAAATTACTCATCATATTTTGAGTTGCTGCTAGGAAAAAAAAATGTGTTGCCCATCTCAAAAATAGATGTTCTTTTTTATTTTTAAGCTTGGGAAAGGCTTCCAATAGGAAAATAAGACAGATGGGTATAGGAAGCAAGATATTTATCTTTATTTAGACCATTTTCTTCTTGTCAGTTGCTTCATTGGAAGAGTTTTCCAAATAAACAAAGGAATATTTCAACATTCATAGTTAACTATGCCCTACAATGCAGTTTTCCTTTTCATATAAAAAATGCTTTTGAAACGGTAAAAAGTGAATTTTTAATTGTCAAAGTTGCATTGGGTTAAAATAGTCTTTGGGTTTAAATACAGAAGTTGGATTAAAGGGTTCTTTTGGAGATTTTGGTGACATTAAAGATGAATAATGTAAACTGGAATATACTAGCCTCGATTGACTGTTTTCAGTAATTTTTTCGACAGTGTGGATTCTCTTAATCAAGATGCTTAATTCCAACTGTGAATTGCACAGAGTTGCAAATTCCTTAGCTCAATTGCAGTTCCTAAGAGTCATCCTTTTTGAGAAAACACCCAGTTTGGGGTTCTTAATGATTTCTAAATGGAATTTTCCATAGACCACCATGAAGTTTCAACTGGTGTAATGTACTTTTTATTTTCTGAATTTGTAAGAATTCCAGAATCTGCAATGATTTCTAATTTTTTTTTCAAAAGGTTTGCCCTTTGAAATTTTTCTAATCTTTATGAAACTGGTACAATTTTTTTCACCTAACTTATTTTGGAATCAAAAGCTAGCTCTGTCTGCTCTCTGTGGTATCTATAAAATATTCTTCTATAACTTCAAAATTTCAGATTTTTCTACTGAGGCTGAAGTGGTGGCTCCGCAGTTATAGCACTTGCCTGGTAAGTGGGAGGATCCGGGTTCAAACCCAAGCACCACAAACACAACTAGGTATCAGAGAAACAAAGGCCAGATGGAAAAATAAGCAAAATTGATCCTCTATTTACTCTCTCCATCTTTTATAAAATAACAATAAAATTAAAAATATCTATTGCTCCTCAATTTAAATGATATAAGAGTTTGATATAAAGAAAAAGCAGGAGAATTTCCTCATTATCAATCTCTTCTTTGGTAATTCAATAAAAATTTATCTAACATTCAGTTTCCAAAATTAATAGTAGTTGTCAAGTTTAAAGTATAGTTCTGCAATTTTTTGAACATTGTCAAAAGTCGTTTAAGATAAATTTTTAAAATGACACTTTTCCAGAGTAAAATACAATGTGTCAAGAAGCTATTCTTTATTTCCAGTCCAATGGGAATTTAAGAATTGTTTCAAATAAGAATAAAACATGGAAAGAACTTTTAAAATGCCTTGCAAGTGACAGATTAATCTCCATACTCTGTACACCATATTATTTTAATCAATATACTTCTTTCTTTGAGTAAAGGTTTTCAATATATCAGAAATTATCAACATGTTGTTTTATGTTCTGGGTACTTATGAAATAATGTAAATCAACAGGCTACAGGTGATCAGCATAAGGCTTCTATATATAAAGATCTATAATCTAAATCTGAATTTTTTCTATTTATTTAAGGTTATTATAATTAAAAGTGCTGCCAAACTTTATCAATCTGATTTTTTTTTAAAGAGAGAAGGACAGTGAGAGACAGAGAGAGACAGAGACAGAGAGAATCAATTTTTATTGAGTTTTTCACATGGCTTTTGTTGCTCTGACACTTAGTTGTGTACAGGGTGCTGGGGTTTGAAGCTGTGTACTTTCTCATGCCAGGCAGGTGCCGTAACTGCCGAGCCACTGCTCCAGCCCCTATCAATCTGAATTTTGTGGTACTTATTGTAATTCTTTCAAATGACAAATTTTCCCATCCAATTATATATCCTTTCATATTTAGTATAAAATCTATAAATTTAAAATCTTAAAATAACTTTTAAATAACATTGTGTATTTCATTGGTTCTTTTTAGATGTACTTGATGATAGAATATACAATGGCATAATTATAAAAGCATGGAATATGACTTGTTCTAAGTCAGTCCCCTATATTTCCTCTTCCCTCCAACCCCATTCTCTTCCCTGTAGTCTACAGCTCTTTCTATTATTTACTTTTTTATTTTAAATTTGTGTCTTGTTAATTTGTGGAAAAGATCTCAAAATAAGGAAAAGATCAGAGGAAGAGACAAAGGGGAAGAAAACAAAGAAAGGAGGGATGAGATAGGGAAATTTTGAGAAATAAATCAGACTTAACTTTCCTAAGTTCGTATATGAATATACCACAATGAACCTTATAAACATATATATAAATAAGATACTAATTTTAAAAAGTTGGTGAATTTTTTACTGCTCAGTTATCAAACATTCCAAAAAGTTCAGACTGTTATAAGGTTTCGAATTAATATGCCATATTTACATTTATTATTATTCATTTATTACATTTATTATATGTAAATCTCATGATTCTTTTTATTTTGTTTCATTTTTAGACAGGTTCTTGCTTCCTTGCCCAGGCTGGTCTTGTATTCATAATCTTCCTGTCTCAGTCTCCTCAACAGAGGGGATCACAGGTGTGCACCACCACACCTGACTTATATGTAAACCTTTTCATATATATTTTATTATATAACAAGCATATATATTAAAATACTTTCTTTGCTAGGGTTTGTGGTTAAGTACTCCTGGGTTCAATCCCCAGTTCAAAAAACAAATTAAATAAAATACTTTCTTGGGTGCGTAAACGAGTCAGTCCTTGGAACAGAAACCACCCTTGCAGAAGAGGAGAGAAGGAAACCTGAAGGTGGTCATAGAGCCCCCATCAGCTCATTCTTTGTCTTTTTCTGTGTAATCTCATACTTTCCCTTTCTCTTCTGTATTTTAGGTACCATCTCATTGACTAGCAAGTTATGATTCATAGGAATTCTTTCAAATACAAAACAATGAGGATTAAATATTACAACAACACAATCCTCAACTTTTAGATAACATAAATTTTAAAAAGCATGATTTATTTAACAGCTGTTTCTAAAAGAAAAGCCTTTCACTTTACTTTTCAGTTAATTTTAAGCCATAACTATATTTAAGCATATTAAAACACAAGATAATGTCTCAAAAACTAGGAGTATATTATCCAATATTGACATATAGAACACTTTTACAATGCATGATCGATCTTTAAGCTCAATCTAGTTTTGCAAAAGCTTTTATAAGCCAATATTATTTTCCACTTTTTAAATAAGGAATGATGAAAGCTTAGGATTATGCAAATGCTAATTATAAGAAAATTCTGAGCAGAAATGTCATTATCAGAATTTCAGATTGGGAAACCAAAGTTCTGTTTACTATATTTGGTATAAGAACATACTATGTGATAATGAAGTCTGTGATTATTTCAACCAACTTCAGGGAAGAATTATAAGTTTGGATCAATATACATCAAATGTTAACAATGTAGTCATTATAGTAAGAAAGCTTTTAAAGCTAACTAGATAATATTCCCTGAAAATTGAAAAATTTAATATTTCTTAGTATGTTAATAAAACAATATACATAATCTATTCATTCACTCATTTTTTCATTCATTCATTCATCCAGTTACATAAACATTCATCTGTTAATTATGACACAATTACCAAGATTTCTTTAAACACATTTATTTGTGGTTTAAACTAAACTTCAAATGGGTTGCAAAAAAGATTATTAAATCTTGAAATTAAACTGAAAATTTTTTATCAGCCACATGCTCACAAACAATTAGCACTTACATTTCTGCTAGTGCAAGCTATTACTTCAATTTTGCAAAGCCAAATGAAGAATGAGATAAATTAAAACCACAAACACTAATTTTTCATGCCAAAGAACACAGCTCTCTCCTCCCTTACACACTAAGGATCAAAATCTAGTCGCAATAACTTAAGGCATCTGACTTCATTTTGTTTACATAGGCATGCAGATAATAAGTACATAGTAGGTAAAAATACTCCTGAAGAACTGGGAGTCATCATAGGTTAAAATAAAAGAAGCAATTAAAGTAATAGAACTATTTAATTGGGCCCTTAATCTTTTATCTTAACTAATACCAAACATAAATAATATTTGATTATTTTATACATACGAGGAAAAAGTGAAGTATTACATTTTTTCTCCTTAAGAAAAGTTAGCATTTATAACATTAATCATTCACTTGTACTTTTATATGAAAACCAATATCTGTGCATTATTTTGAAGCAAATGTCATTACAAAAAATGTTTTATCAAAGTGATGAAAAAGTCAGAAATTTCCACAGAAGACAGTCCCTCAAGTCATATTTGAACATGGGTGAATAAGTATATTTCTGTCAAATTCTACTATGCATGAAATATGGAGCATTGTACAAAGCCATGCTAAATGGATAAAAGGATGGCTACTTACCAACAGGGCGAGCTGTAGACATTACAATGGTGTGGTGAGAACATAAAAAAGAAATTAAAAAAAAAGAAAGAAAAAAAATTATCAGAATGCATGATGTGTAATGTTACAGTTAAATATGGACAATAGAGTGATTTCTAGTCTCATAATTCAGCTATGAACAAGGATGCCTGAGTTTGATAAAACTGAAAATTAGAAATATGATTCCAAGAAAACATTATGTTGAATCTTGGGACGGATTATTAGCAACTTGAGATATTCCAGGTTAGTTTCATCATCATTTACTGCAGTTATTATGTTGAAGACCTTAAGTTAAACAGTCTAGAGCTACCTCAAAGTTAAGAACCTGCTGGATATAACCATTCAAGTCACAGATTGGCAAATGTCATGTCAATAAAAGAAGGCTTCACTGTCTGATTTAGATAGCAATTGGATTTTAAGCATGGTTAGTCAGAGCCATTACAAGGACTACAGAGACGCCCCTGACGCTGCTTTTCACTAAGTAATAAGCTAAGATCACATCACTTTTCATCCATGGACAGCGTGGATGAAAATATAACAAACAGGTTGGAACATCCTTAGAGATTTCAACTCAGTAGCTCCCTAACTACTGTTAAGCTTTTTTCTTCTTTTGGCAGAGGCCAAGAAGCAATGACTGACAAGTTGATTCTCATTCACACTGTGAATGGCTTTCAAACTGCTGCTCCAACAACTTATTATTTTTTTATTATATCATAACTTTCAATCACTAAAATCAGTAGTAATAGCCTTCCCTTGTTATTAACGCACAGAAATTGTAAGAGATACATGGGCTTAAAAATACTTTCTTTAAAAAGAATAATATGAAAGAAGTGTAGATAGTAAAACCATTTTATATAAAAAATGGTGAATATTTTAAAACATGTGGTCCTGTTATCCAAGAAGGAATATATTAAGCAGCATTTGAATTTTAATGGAATCTTACATTGAAAATTTCAACATTTCAAGAAACAAGACTTTCACTCATATCACAATCAATATAGTCTTCCTGTATAATATGTCTCTAGAACAATGTATGGACAGCATTTTGCTGTTGGTCAATTGTTGAGCATGCAAGATAGATACAGCACTGGAAACATATTTACACACATTCATTCACTCAAAAATATATCATAACATTTAGCCTTGTGTAAACTCTAAAATAAAATGTAATAATCTTTATATATAACATGTAAAAATATAAGAGTATAAAATAGTATAGCTGCCTCTATATAGTCTTTTATGGTGGTAGTATTTATGAGAAGCAAAAGAAAGAAAAATAATATGATTGTAGTAGCGGTGTTAAAATTTGGGCTTGGAGAAACTCTTCTGTGTCATATACTATAGGGTCAGTTTGCTATACGAAGAGAAAAAAGAAGTAGCTTAGTGCACCATACTTTCTTTTTCCTTTTTTGAAAGGAGATGGGAGCAAGATATATAAATAACCAGAGGCAAGACAACAGACATAAAGTCTCATATCATAAAGTCATGCTTCTTTCTAATTAATGAGATTTCTCTTAATTTTGTCAATATCCAATAGAAAAGGAGTTTTCCTTTCATCTTTGAATTTGCTATTTTAGCTGCCACCTAGAGCTGGATTTCAGATATGTTTCCTTAAGAATGAAAAGGTAAAGAGAGAAAAAAAAATACGTGGTAAAGATATCATGAAATAAAATACATCTCTCTGTCACTTCAGTCTATAATAATTCCAAAAAAACTTAAGGCTTTACTGCCTTAGAGGAAATGTAATTTTTCCAATGAGATCTTTATTTATGCAAAGCCAATGGAGCAATTGAAAAATAGAGGAAAAATTATATTTACAAATATGCAGTTTGCATGAAGTCATTTTTAAGCCATTTAAAAGAAATGTTACTAGATGAGATATTTGATTAGAAAAGATATGCTAGGAGGTCTGTTGTTGCCTAATTTTGTTTCTTTCTAATTTTACATTTGCCAAGTCAGCAAAGGGAGTTGTTTCAATGGTAGGCATCATTTTCAGTTTATTTTTATGATGTTTTTGTTTTATGATGTTTCAGATATTGATTGTAAAACTGCCTTAAATTTTCACCAGCTGACTAAAATGAACATAATGATACAATTTTAGCAGAAAAATCACAATAAAACTTCTCTTTTTTGTTACGTAGCAAATTTTCCATCTGAAAAAACAAATCAGCAGGTGGGTGTTTTCAGAAAGAGCAAATTAAACTAAACTGTTTCCCTTCATTAAATTGACGAAAATGGACATGGCCTCTTGGGTCAGTTGACCCTGTGCTAATAAAACAACCCAGAGAAAGGCTGAACATTTCATTGATGTGCGTGGAAAAATGAGTGCAGAAAAAAAAAAGTCGTGGACAATTTTTTCCCTATTAACCTCTTAGCATGAGAAATTCCAACTGCTTTTTGTAATGGTAAAAAATGTTATTAAATGATGGTTTACTCCACATTACATTATATGATGGAGATTTTTTCCCTTTAATTCTCATTTTGAGGTTTCAGTTCTAGATAAGTGATAAATTCATACACACAGAACAAACATTCTAATCCATCTATAAGCTACTGGTTAGAGGAGAAACCACTTAAGGTCTGATAACTTAAAAAATATTTTTAAATAAATAATCCCTTCTAATTGTAAATTAGCTTTGGACATCCATTCATGAGGAACATGCTTTGTTCCATAAAATGTTAAAACTGAAACTTTTAACAAATTATGAAAACAATTAGGTGGGAAAGATCTTAAAGTAAACAGAACACTCCAAGTCTCATTCATTGAAGCATTGAACTATAAAAAGAACCCTGCTGGTTCTACAAACAAACAGCTCCTCACATTTTCACACCACTTGTTTAGTCAGCAAATATTTTTGGAATGGTTCATTTCTAGTGGTTTGTTTATTTTTTCCCCATTCACTTTAGAAACACACACACATACACACACACACAAACACAAATTTTGGATATAATTTGGGCAAATTAATTTTGTTCTTGCAAAGGACTGCCTGTTTAAAAAAAAAAGATCTTATAGAAAACCACCTACGGTGTGTAGGTTAAATAAAGAACTTTCATTGGTTTGCATGATTTATTAGACTTTGATCAGATATAATCAGTATATAAGTTGGTTCATATATGATCACAGTCCCTTTTGAGGATTGAAAATGTTTTGAAGCAATTAGCTTACCAATTTTGTCTAAATATTTTTGCATCTAAGTTCACACTAGAATGTTCAGAAGAGAAATAGGAATGGAAGAATTGAGAAGCAGAGAAAGCACCATATTTTCAAGGTACACAGAATGTCTGTCTCCTAGTAGTCACCTGGAGACAAATGAGTTTTATATGATTTGAAGCTTCCATTGCAGGTCTGGCAAAAATCTTTTTTTCTTACCAGACGGAGGAGCAACCTGAGAAACTCTGATGCATTTGTTAAACCTCCAAAACCCTCCAAAACCTTCTGCTAATCTTACAAAAACTTGTGTAGGCAAAGCTGCACTTGGGCAGGAGTATGACTAAATAGGGTGAGATGTGCCTGACACAGAGATGAAAACTTGCAGCCAACCTCCTTGTCAGGAAGAGTGAGAGAAGGAGGCACAATCAGCAGTGAAAGAAATGTTTAAGACTAAACAGAAGATGAGCTTGAGCATGTCTGTTCAGAGCCCTGTGAGTGCAAACAGTGCCATGGTAATGTCTGTTTGGAGAGGGTAAATGTTCACTGTCAAGGCCTTACTTGGTACCTTGGACATAATTTGCCTCCCGTGATCAACATGTTCCACCAGGAAGCCAGTTGATTCGTTCTAGAGCACTGTGGCTTTAGTAATGCTTTCTTTCAAGTGTAAGCAACTCCAGTGAGTCTATAAATGAACATTATTCCAAGACTGAAAAGTGTATAATGCCCCAAAAGTGGAAGTTATCACAAAAGCAGCTCTACTGCAACTATTTAAAGCCAATGGATTTCACAAGTCACTCTCTAAATCAGATTATCAGGACGCAGGCACTCCTCTCTAATGCTTTGTTCACCTTTGGAAGCATGATTAGTTTTTATTCAGATTGCTTTTTTGAATGCTGAAATAAAAAAGAATTTCAAAACAATATTCTACTCATTCATATAAAGTGACAAACTGGTGGACAGAAAACATGAGTATCTTTGAAACTGATGCCATTTAAAAGCAGTCAGTAGTTGAGCACAAAATGCAAACTACTAGTTTACATTTTTTCTAAGATTTACATAAATTGTTACTTTCATCTATATTATATTCTATGAAATAAAAAATAATGCCTTTGGATGATCATGACTTGCAACCCTAATTTGGAAATAATCATTTTTATAATTATTTAATGAGATAGAAAGGACATGCAATGTCAACATTTAAAGCAATAATAAAAGTGGAATCTGTTATTTTGATTGTTCCTTCACTTACCAAAAACAAAATATAGTCACCTGATTCAGTTATATCTGACATCTTAAGTCTCTTACCTCGGACGGTGAGGGTAGCAGAGGCTTCCACTTTTCCCACCCGATTCTCAGCAATACACATATAGGTACCTTCATCCGTACTCATGGCCTTCTTAATTCTCAGCGTGTAATCATCTTTGATGTCGTACCTGCGGAGAATAGAGCTGGCCTTATTAATAGCATTGATTGGTCATATGCAAACTACCACTAAGAATCCATCGTCATTTTTTTCTCTATTTATTCTGTATTTTACCTAAACCCAAACACACATACTTATTCAGTCATAAAAGTACAATTAATAAGATGATATTGTTATTACTAAAAAGATCATTAAGTTCGTTATTCCTGATCTTTATTTGTTTAGCAGTCATCTGTATTTTATATTTGTGTACAATTCTTGCTACTTTAAAACTATCAAAGATGGTACTAATTTGGCCTTCCCTTTGGTAGCTCTTCATTAGGAAGGAAAATTTTGCACAAGTAAGATTCTCAGTGACTTATACATTATTATTTTATAAGTAACACTGTATCCAATAATGTGACTTTTTTTTAGACATCTTGAATATAAGAAAGCTGAAATAGATTAAAAGAGAAAATCTTTGTCTTGGTTTGTTGGCAAATTGACAACAATATTATTTTTAAAAATGAAGAGGGGCAATAATTTCATTTTTTAAGAAAGAGACAGAGAAAGAGAGATTTAATTTTATTTTTTCAATTGCTTTTTTTTCCTCTACTTAGTTGTTGTATGTGGTTTTGGGAATCAAACCCAGGTCCTGTCCACATGCCAGGCAAACACTCAACTGCTGAGCCACCTCTCCAGCCCCATTTTTAAATAAACAATATGAACCAGTGAAAAACCAAGACTTGAAATAATTTTTAGAAATGCACATCCTCAGCTCTTTCACACACATTCATTATCTAACTTCCATTTTTTAAAAAAATTTGTGCACTAACAGATCTGTTCAAAATTTTTTTAAATTTTAACATGAATTTGTTTTGCGGGTATTTGCATAAAAATATATTCTTTTTAGATTCTAAGAAACTAAAACTGCATAAACAATGTAACAGAGCTATAGTTTTTATTCTTTTCATAACTGATATTTCCTTGTGATTTTCTCTAATTTTTTTTCAAATACACAATTTTGCAATTGCTTTGTTTTAGTCACATTGCCTCTCTTTCTCATACATTCCACAACTAGATCCATGTTTCCAAAGTATTATTTTAATTGGTTCTGTCTGCTTGAAACTAGCTGTGACATTTTATTGTTTTAAGGAAAAAAGCAAATTATTTTTAGGTCAGCATTTAAAACTACCATAATTGGACAGTTTCTGCTCCTACCTTTATCTAAAAGAATAACAACTTAACTTAATGGAGGCTAAGATACAGACTAATGATAGCTCTATTTTACTGACTTTGGTATGACAAAATGCAGTTTATATACATTTTATACCAACTAAACCTAACTACTGATGCTACTCTACCCTTTAATTGCAGTGGTTTGCCTTTTCTGCTTATTTTGCTTAGAATTTCTGCTTATTTACTTTATTAAGAGTCTTAGGGAAGATTAATGCATTGCTCTTATTTGAAGTATTCTATAACGATATCAGAAAATTACAATCGCTTATTCTTTGAAATTCATCGATACACTCATGATTCTGCACAAACATTCTGTGATGCCGTTTATTTGGATGAAGGTAGAGACCTTGTCTGTTTCATTCAGTGTGATGTCCATGCTCCCAAACATTGAGTATGCCCAAATTATAAAGAGAGATTCAGTACCAAAATGGTCAGATTTTAATCATGGAGTTTACCTTTTTCTATGTTTGTTAAAGTGGGCAAAATGCTTAAATATCCACATCTCCTTAACAAAAGTGCACAAACATCTATCTTAAAAGAATGAGCTTGGGCTTTCTCTATTTCTTTTTCTTTTCTTTTTTTTTTTCTGTACCAGAGACTGAACTCAACCACTGAGTCACACTGGTTCGATTAGGGCCTCATGAAGCCCAACTGAGGCTGGCTTTGAACTTGTAACCCTCCTGTCTCAATGTCCCAACCCAGTGGTATCATAGGCATGTGCCACCGTGTCTAGTGAGCATGGGTTTTAAATGAGGTACGACATGTGAAATACTTAAAACCGGCGCACAAGAAGCATGCATTATGTTGCATATTTATTACATCTAACCACAGATCAAGAAATATTGCTTGAAAAGAAACAAAAACCTTGACTGCTTTCTACAAATTTAAAGGCCGACTAAATATGAATGTCTCCAAGGTTGGTAATTTGCCATACTTACCTATTAGGGCTTTCATATAGATTATATTTAAAGTTTAGAACAAATACTAATCTAAGATACATAAAAAAGTTGCAATACAGAGAAACATTTTGTCAATAAAAAAGGTAAAAATTAATGATTTTGATGATGGCAAAAACAAAAAACAACAGCAAAGACAATCTTTCTTTCCTCCAATTAGCCTATATTCTGTATAGTACACTTAGCTCTAATATACAAACACTGGGTGAAAACAATGTATTTTGAAGTCATTTCCAATTCCTGACTATGATTTTTCTACTGGTTGTTAGTATGTGACTTTCAAAAACTTTTAATAAAGGAGAGACAACCTTGATGATCTATAAGTTTTTTTTTTTATTACAAGACACGTGGAACCACAATTCTAAGTTAATACAAGATACTTGTACATTGTTTCTGATGTCACTGAGAGGCAATTGCATTGCCTGACGATTGAAAAAGACAGGTTTGCATACATTGTTCACAGCACTTTCCAAGCAACATTCTGAATCAGGCAGTCTCATTTTATAATGAGGAAATTGATAGTCAGTGAAATGGCCTGTCCAGTGTCTTTTCGACACTACAGAAAAAATACAAAATACCAACTCTGACTTTCAGTATGCCACGTCCCCACCTCTCCATTCCCTAAGTACCTCTTCCCTGTAGGGAAACACTTAGTTTGATTTTTATTTGTTACACTGACATATCAAAGTATAAAAAGTGTACATACTAATGTGGTACCATGTGAGGTATTGATACATGCATACATTATGGGAACTTTAAATCAGATTAAGCACATGTATTCTATCATGGTGAAAATACTCAATATTTTTCTTGTAGCTGTTTGAGATATGCAATGCATAAATGTTACCTATAGTCTTAATTTAATTTTTAAATGCAGACAGAAGATACGTAAAACATAGCTACATAATTTACACAGAAGTATAATTGCACATTCAACAAATATTTAGTTATATTTTTGATAAAATTTTATTTGACATTTGAGAAATTTATAACGTAGACAGCAGCATGTAAAAGGTATTCGTCTCTTGGTTTAGCAAGACAAAAGGCTGGACAAAATTATTGAAAACATATTCAAAACTAAAATAACATTGAAATCTGAGATTCTGAGATTTTTATTTTTTGCTTTTGTTACTGAGGATTGAACCCTGGGACACTTAACCAGTGAGACATATCCCCAGCCCTTTCTGTTTTGAAACAGGATGTTGCTAAGTTGCTTAGGGCCTCGCTAGATTGCTGAGGCTGGCCTTGAACTTAAGATCCTTCTGTCTAAGCCTCCCAAATTGCTGGCACTACAGGTGAGCATCACCATGCCTGGCTGAGATTTTTTAAATTGTTTTAAGGAGGATAAAAACAAGAATAGGATTAGAAACACTGCATTTGTCTTTCTTAAAGTTGAATTTAATTTCTTTATTAAGTGTATGGTGATCTAAGATAAGTTACTATGCATTATCTTCTATGATTATTTTTCACTTGAGAAATATAAAAATAAAATATTGTTTGGGACAAATATAGCAAACTAATCTTGGTTAATTTAAAAAAATCTATATTTCAAAGCTTGTGTGTGTGTGTGTGTGTGTGTGTGTGTGTGTGTTTAAAGAGACAGGGACAGTGAGAGAGAGAGAGAATCGATTTTAATTAATTTTTCATCTGGTTTTAATTGTTCCAACCCTTAGTTGAGTATGTGGTGCTGGGGTTCAAACTAGGGTCCTTGCGCATGCTGGCAAACACTGTAACCACTGATCACAGCTCCAGCCCCTATCTACTGTGTTTTTTTAACAGGCAAACAGTAAACATAAATTTCTAATTGTAGAAATTTATTGTTTTCAGACACAGATTCTAAAAAAAAAAAAAAAAAAAGGAAAGGGATAATGGAGCGTCTCATGATAGTATAAAGATTCTTGTTAGAAAACTTAGAGATGCAGAGAGCACATGTACCCTTGTATGGAACCCATTCCCAGAAAGACAGACATATTTTGGAGTAGGTGGAGACTTGGGGGTAATTTGTTTCTTTGTTTATGGTGCCAGGGATTTTACCCAAGGATGCTTTACCGCTATGCTATATCCACAGTCTTTTTATTTTTTATTTTGAGATAAGGTCTTACTAAGTTGCCCAGGATGACTTCAGCCTTCTGAGTCAGTGGGATTAAGGCATGCACCACCATACCTGTCTTGGGTAACCATTTTAAATGATCTCTTACTTCATAGTGCCTAGTATAGTTCATAGGAATTAACAGATGCTCACTTAGAATTATCTCATTTGAATTTCCTCATGATGATTATTGGATTTGAGAAGATTATATTGAAGATTTAAATATGTTTTTCAAGAAACATACAAGCTGTATATCCTACATTCCACATATTGCAACAGAACATGCGGTACCTGCCTTCACAAGCTTTAAAGCCTAGTGTAAGGATCTTTTGCCTTCACAAAACTATGCTAGATGAGGATTACCAACTAAAACACATTTCCCTAGCTTCAAGGTTTGATGTGCACATGTGTCTTTCCCCAGTTATAAACAACTGTTACAATTCACTAGCCCTGTTACAAAGGGGTGCTGAAATTTACAACAGAAGACAGAAACAAACTTGGAAGATGCTCTGATACTGGAAGGTTCAGAATCTTTCTTCTTTTATTCTTGTGACTTTTTTTATTGGTGGGATCATTATGCCATATTTATAACATGCAGATAACATAATTTGATCAATCTCATTTCTAGTATCCTCACTTAAATTATCATTTCTCACTGTATCTGTGCCTGAAGAAACACTGCAACCACTGTCAGCATTATGAATTTATATTGACACACTGAGTATATATAAAGTGAATAACTCTTCAAATTAAAAGGGATCTTAAAAATTTACCTTTTGTGACCATCTGTCAACACTTGAATTCTATCTGCAACAAGAAACCAACCAATGTCCCAGCTTATTTATATGTTGAGTGGCCTATTCCATCTTTGAACATCTTGATAACATGAAACATTACTTCCAAAAGTTTCTACTATTCATTTCATATCTGTGCCAAAAGAACAGTACACTCACTTTTGCAAGATCGCCTTTTTGAATTTTAGGTTAACTGTGAATTATCTTAACTTTATATCAAGTATCCTGAAAACAACGACCCCTATTCTATAATAACAATTATGTCATCTGAAGGTTTCAAGGTGAATTAAGAGAATCAACACAAATTCAAGAACTGACAAATCTAAATCTGATGATATACTTCATTATTTGAAACTATCCAATGCTTCTCATTGGTCATTTAGAATAAAACCTTTTCATTAATGGTGTTCAGGCCTTTAAGTGGGTCCTGGTCCACTTCTCCAACTTCATGTTCCTCCTCTTTATGACTATATGGCTCTTCTTTTCCTCCTTCCACATATTAGTCAGTCAAATAACATTAGTCAAATAACATTTCCTCAGTGATCTTTCCTTCTCAAACAATGTAAAGTAACTGTCTACCACATCTGTTGTTTAAAATGATTATTTTGATTTCTTTTTATTGTTTGTTTTATAATCTATATAACTATAAACTTATTTTGTGTATGTGTTTTGCCAAATAAAATTTAGATGTCATTTAAAAATTTGATATTTTCACATGCCAATTTGAATTTTTAGATCCAGGTCTCTCTTACTCCAAAGTAAAAGATAATTTTGCTTCATCACTTTCCCTGTGTAATAACGCAATACACTTTTTTTTTTAATAAAAAGAGAGAGAAAGAGAGAGAACCAATTTTATTTGCTTTTTCATCTGGCCTTTGTTTCTCCAATACTTAGTTGTGTATGTGGTGCTAGGGTTTGAACCCAGGTACTCAGGCATACCAGGCAAGCACTTCAATCACTGAGCCACCACTCCAGCCCCAACACAATACGATTGTACACCTTACAATGGGATTCACTACTGTTGCTTTCACCATACTTGAACCACTGTGGCAGTCTTTAGTCTAAACCCTGACAGTACCCACAAAATACCCAGGAGGTTCAAACACACCATGGAATTTTCATGATCACCCACAGTCTCCAACAGAAGAATGACCAGCCCGCAACTATGATCAGATTAGCGTTTATCTGCAAAAGGTCGAGAAATATGAGGACTGGCTTTGAAGTAATTATGTCTAAGTGACTTCAAAGCTCAGAAAGGAAATATGTGCCTAATCAATTTCATATTTAGGCAATCTGAAAAAAAAAGTGACAAAGTTCCTTTCCCAAGCCCACACAAGGAGGCAGTAATAGAGGAAAAAACTCAGATGGGCATCTACTACCTGCCTCTTCTTTCTGTACTGGGTGGTATTATCCCTGAGACAAAAGTTTGCTACCTAAAATTATATATTTGATAAGCATTTAGGTATCAAATATTTCCACAGGTTCTTACATTCTCTTCTGTGTAAATTGATACATGGCTAGTTATTGTAATCTCATTTTTGCTATACACCATTACTTTGGATAATTAGGGAGGTATTCATTTCCCCCTGAAAGAAAATACTGACATAGATATATGAAAAGTTTTGGGTAACAATTCTTTATGTTTAAAGGTATCTGTATGGTGTATAACAGCATTTAACATTGTTCCATCATTAAAAATGCATTTTTATAGAAGATGATGTCTTAGACTGTTGGGTAAAGTTATAAAGGACCTGGAAGCCTTTATAAACATATTTCTTTTATTAGAGCAGCAACACACCTGTCTGTTTGATATGTGTGTTTGTTGCCCTGCATGTGTGTGTATTGGATAAGTATATACATATGTTGGTGACTCTGTGTTCAAGTTTTCAGAAGCTCCAGAAACTATCTTTATTAACATTTTTTCTCAATATTACTCTAAAATGAACTGTTACCGTAGGAGGTTCATAATGTTTTTTAATAATACATATATTAACATAATGCTTTTATCTATGGGAGGCACTTAAATTTTGCTCTCATATGCTTTTAGCCTTCTCTATATAGTTCAGAATAAACTTGAAATAACTAGAGCAAACTTTGGTATAATACAGCTACATTGTTAGCAGTTTAAGTTTATATATAATCACCATGTAGGAGGTATTGCTGACTTTAATTAAAAATAAGCAAAAAAGAAACAGATGAAAAAACATTTCTGATGAGTCATTTCTACTAGAAATGGAGTAATTTTCATTGTGAAATCTGCCAGTCTTGGACTTATATAAATGCAGTCATTGTTGCCAGGTTTGATTAATGACAGTTGTACAATCATGTGTTGACAGTCCACACCATAGAGATACCTTATTTTTTCTGATATGAAACACTGCTGAAAAATGCAACCCAATCAGATTTGGCCCCTGGACAACATGTGCTATCATCACTGTACCGTGAATTGAGATTGATTGGTAACCAGCTGTGACAAAGTGGGAAAAGAAGCTCTGTTTTTTTGTGGGTTTTTCTTTCCCCAGTTGGAAAAAAAAAAAGAGAGAGAGAAAGAAAGAAAAGGAAATCGAATTGTGTCAAAACCATTACCATCTGTTCAGTCAAATAATAAACAAAACAAAGTAAATTTATTTTAATACTTCAAACAACAGTTTGTATCAAGATTCTGTTTGTGTATGATTTTATATTTGATGAATAAATGTAAAAGTGCCTCAAAAAGAAATATTAGTATTCATTCTTTCAGGAAACAAAGCACTATATTACAAAATCATTTCCATCTTTAAATAATTTAAATAAAAGAAGCTTTTTTCTTCTTCCTCATAAAGAAAACTGTTTTCATATTAGGAGAAGGAATTTCTATAAATCTAAATTTACTGTGAAAATATCAAGCAAGACTTGAAAATGGGCAATATTTTATAACAAGGGCAGATTTCATTCATTACTCGTACTTTGCAATTCCCAGAGCATGTTAAGCCTTTAGGGTAGGAACTCCTCATGATTTCCTTGCTTTTATAAATATAATTCAGATAATTAGGTACTCCCAAGCTTTCCAAAAGGGGGGAACATATGGTAGGAGAAAAAAATGGCAAAATACAAACCAAATTTTCTATTACAAACTGGAGTTTTGCTATGCTCAGTTAAAGCCTTTGTACCTAATCACCTTGTTTGAATTACCTGAGGACTCTATGAAACCTCTGGAATGGCATTTCTCATCTCAATAGCACCTTTGTTTTCCATGGAAAGAACCTTATTTTCTCAACTATTTTAGTTTTGGAAAATACCTACTACCTCTTACAATAAGATTCCTGGCTCCAGTTCCAGAACAAGTGTTTTGCATTAACACTTAAAATTTTATTATGCATCTGTTTTATTAAACATTAAGTTGGCCAATAGTAAAAAGTATGAGTTGAAGAAGGAAACATTTAATGTCTGTTAAACAAGTAAATGTTTCTTTACATTTAGAGACCCAAAGGTTTGTTTTCAATTTTCAAGATACTGCTAGTGAATCTAAAAAGCTAAAGAGTACCCTAGATCTCATAGACTCTTTCAGAAAATAAAAGTATATAACAAACTACCCATAATTCCATAATTTCAAGGAATATTTCTCTATAGAGTTTTATATAACAATGTCCACATCATATATTGCCTTTCTTTTAACACCAGGATTGTTAGGATAGCTATCACTTGTTAGGCTTATGGAATTATTATTGGTTATTAAGACACACCAATGAGTTAAATGTCTCTATACCATGTTATGGACATTGAGCTACCATCATTTAGACTCAGTAATAGTGCTTTACAATTAAAAAGGAGCATTTTAATAACTTCCAGTTTTCATCATGGTTTCATCTCTAAAGTATAAATAGTCCTGAAGGAAGTTAAATATTATATCATTTTCACTCTTAACAGCCCCAAATAGGAAAAAAATCACTTAATTTACCTAAAACATCTCTCCACTCAAAAATTTTTTCAAAAAAAAACCCTTCATGAACAATGCTTTAATCTTGTGTAAGCACTTATAGCTACATAAATACAATATGATATTTTATTAATCTTTAATACTTAAGTGCATCCTAACGGCAAGTTCTTAAATCACAGTTGAGGCCTAGGCCTCCAAAAATGAGCAAAATAGGCCTTTAGTTTGCTGTCCAAAAAAGGAGTCATTTTCTATACTCCATGGCAACTCTAGTTCACATTTCCTTCTTTTTATCTGCAGTAGGTAAATGTCTACTGTTTGGTGAGTGAATCTTTCCTACTCATTCAGGAGTCAGGTCCCAGGCAATTTCTGAGCAAGACACCTAAAAGAAGTATAAAGGACAAATATCCTCAATAAAAAAGGGAAAGAGTGTTGTCTTTACATTCATTAGAAAAGAAAATGAAATAAAAATCCTAGAAGAATGGACAGGTAGAGAAATTGTAAGAGGTGAGATTATCTCTAAGTAAACTCACCATTCTAGAAACTCTTCAGAAAGCCCAAGAAGCCTGGCTCAATAGCACAGTTCTGCCATCCTAGAAACTCAGGATACTGAGACAGAAGAATCACGAATTCAAGACTAGCCTCGGCAACTTAGTGAGGCTGTCTCAAAATAAAAAATAAAAAGGGCTAGGGATGTGGTTCAGTGATAAACTGCCCTTGGGTTAAATTCCCAGCACCAAAACCAAACCAAACCAACCAACCAAACAAACAAACAAAAACACAAGGAAACTTAATATAAAGTATTCTTTTTCTGTCTGAATTAGCCAAACAACACTTTGGCCTCTCTTGGCTTTCTATAATGCCATTCTGGTTTCCTCTATTGTCCAGGGGACTCACTACCTGTCAGACTAACACACAGATACAAGACCCCTAGAGAGTAGTCCTGCCTTATCCACAGTTTCTGTACTTTCAGTTATGGTCAGTCTCAGTTTGAAATATTAATATTCATTTCAAATCTTTTGAAAGAGAGAGAGACCACATTTCTGTTACTTTTATTAGCATATATAATAATAAATAGTTCTATTTTAATGTTGGTTATTGTTGTTATTCTTCCTGCACATAATTGATAAATTAAGCTTTATCATAGGTATACACATATAAAAGAAAAACTACAGTATATATAGGATTTGGTACTATCTGTGGAATGCATCAAAGAGAGTCTTGAAAATTTTTTTTAAGGGGGATGAAGAATCAACTTTAGTTTTTCATCTGGCTTTTGTTTTTTCGACACTAAGTGCTGGGTTTGAATACCCGAGTCCTTGCGCCACCAAGGCAAGTGCTCCGACTGCTGAGCCACTGCTCCAGCCCCTTAAAATGTATCTTACAGAGTAGGAGGATGGATCAGACTAGTGGTTTCCCTTTAGCACAGCTAAGAGAAGCAAGGCATTTTCCAAGTAAAAAATTAGGTGACAACAAATTTAAAATGATGCTTAAAAACATCCACAAGAAGATAACAATAGTGACTTAACAAAATACAGATTTCACCTAATTCCTAGACTGCAAGAAGCTTTGAAGCACTGTGAGTGACACTGGGTGCTGACCACCGGGGCCCTGGAGTCTCTCTCTGGTGCTTGGCTGATATAACACTGTCACAACTGGGTCAATGCATCATTCTGACTCTAAACCAAAACTCCCTAAAATTTTAACCGGTGCAGTCTATAGCTGTCATCTGAGTAATCCCATCTTCTAAGCATATTGCAGATATGGGGAGAGTCTTCCAGAAATATATTTTCTTGGAAAATCTGTGGCCTACTATAAAGTTTACCATCTATTGTCTTTGGACACTGCACAGGTTTCTATCTTTTGTCATCTTATTCACTTATTTTTCACCTCCTCTACAATGTGGTTCATTTCTTCTGATATAACCTCTCACAAAATTTTTATGATCGCTTCCACAACATTTACGTGTTTTCTAAACCACCTGTTCCTTGGTTTGTAAAAATCCCTTACCCTCTGACTTTTTAATTTTTATCCTCCCTGCCTTAAAGAAAATCTGATTTTTTTTTCCCTACGGGTTTGCCCTGTAGTCTACATGTGGAGAACAGAGGAAGAGAAGAGCACCCCAGCTGATATTCCACACCATCACAGACGTGTAACTCAATAAAACACCCATCCTCTTGAAAATCAAATAAAATAACAAAGTAAAACAAAATACAATCCGATTCCATTGAATCCCAGGTCATCCAGCTTCTAAACAGAATCTAGAATTTCTTCCTCCTTAACATAATTATTTGAATGATTAATAGTACCTACTTCACAGAGATGTTGTAAATTTAATGGTAAAAATGCAAATACATCCCAATTATGAAGAGCATGTTGGAAGGAGTCAAATCAGGAAGCAGGTTCAATTATCCACCATTTAGAAATAATTATCTTATTGGTTTAATTTCTTTAAAGATAATTTGGTTTTACAATATGCCTAGAAATTGCAATAACAGATTGCAAAAAGTGGAAGTGTTCAGCAAGAAATTATCTGTAAGTCCTTTTTGAAAAGCACTTTAGGGATTAGTCCATAGGAATCCACAGCCTAGACCAGAAGATGTTTTTTGAAAGGTAGACCTCTATTTTATACATCCTGTGGCAGGAATGAACCTGTGCAATTGGAAACTGCAAGTTTGGGGTAAATTGGATTTTGGAATCTGCAGGTGGCCATTGCTGGACAAATTCCAAGAAGCCTCCTTCATTAGTGTTCAAACTGAACATGAGCTGAGCTACTTGAGTGAGGTTTCTGTATTATCACAGGGATGTCTAGACTGGGCCGTGCTCTGGAAGATTAAAAAGGCTCTCTCCTTTTTTTGCCAACAGAAACTTCTGTATGAAATGTGATTATGGAGCAATTTAGAAAATTATCACAGCTTCACAGAGGCACATCTGATCACTAATGTGTCACATAACTTGTGCGTTGATATATCTACTTGAAAATGAAAGTTTAGAAATTTATATAATTGAGGTATTCTGAACTAGTTTCAATAATTCAGCAATTATTTAATGAGCAAAAAGTGTAAGGAAAAATCACCTGCCTTATATATTCTAGAAAATATGTAAAGTATACAGTCTTCTCAAGTCATTAATAAACCAAAGGACCTGCTTTATTCTGTTAAGTGATGAATTTTTGTTTAATCCAATCATAACCTTATCCATCTCACCTTGTATTACCTTCATATCAGAAGCAATAAGGAAAAACTATTATCTGAAAAATACATTCACTGGAAATGTATGCTATTATTTTTGCCCTCACATTAAAAATGAAAATATAAATGAACAATTAAGCGATTCCTGATTCACAGGGTTTCTCAACCCTGGCACCATTGACATTCAGGTACAGATTATCCTTTGGAATGAGAAGTGTCCTGTACATAGTAGGACATCTAATAGCATTTTTGTCCCTACCCACTAGATGCAAGGAGCCAACTAAAACTGTCTCCAGATGTTGCCAAATGTCCCTTGGGGAAGAAGAAAAACAAAACTGCCCCCAGTTGAGAAATGATTCCATATAAATGTATAAGTAATGAGTACCATGTGTCAAAGTGTTGAATAGTTGGGATTAGAGATAAATATAGAAAAGGGTGTTGGGAAGGTAGAAATACAAACTATTGCAATAATGCTGAGCTCTACCATATTTTCTCTCAGTAATATGAGTGTACAAAAAATAAATTTAAAAAGTCAACAAACTTTGAACAAAGCATGGAGAGAAGGGTTTTTCAAATCCAAAGTAGGAAATGAGCACAAGCTTATAACAGAAAGACAGACACCAGAGTTGTTAAGCTCTGTGAAAAAGTATTTCTGGATCTCAATCAATTTACCTTTGATTAAGTAATATAAATTACTAGTTTTTGATCAAAATTGATTAGACTAAGCAATAAATTTTCTAACTTCTCTTTTATTAAGCTTAATACATTTTATCTAGTCACCCAAATTATTAATCTTAATACTACTATGAACTTCTCTTTCCCATGAGTCCTAACATACAAATTCCAATTGAAAAAAAAGTTTTCCTTTGGATTTTCACATGCGTTAATGCCCGTGTTTGCACAATCACAGAAAATACCTCAAGGCAATCTCAACTATTTTCCAACAATTTTCCATGAGGAATGCCTACCTACAAACTTCCGCTGCTCCAAACTACTCTACTTAGAAATGTAAGAAACAGTTTTCTAAATATGGAGACAGATGGGTTCCCGCTCAATGTGCTTTGACGATCCCCATTTCATATGTGTGGCATAAGCACTTCATTTACAGTTGGGGCTTTCAAAACAGGCCCTTTCCTCACTTTTTGGCATCAAATGCCCCTCTTCTGTGCTTTAGGCAGACTGATCCATGAACAGTTCGCCTGCACTTTCCAAAGCATCTTCATCCTGCTTCTTTCTCCTGAAATAGTCTTTGCTGCGATGCTTATAAAACTATTCTCTTTCAGACCCACCTCTAGAGTTAAAAAGTAATAAAGTACCTTGGCTTTTTCTGAAACTCCCCAAAGTCTTGCACATCAGTTTTATGAGTTTGCCTTATTCAATATCATCTCTCATGCCTCTCATCCTTGAGAACCAACTCATCATTTTTATTTGTTGAAATATCAACACGTTTCTAATGATTGATGAATATGTTTGCTTACTTCTTAAATAATTCTTGATATATAATGTTATTAGCCTACATTGTAGATTTTTATTAGTCTTCTGAGAAAATTGACATCTTGTCATAAATTATGCTCATAAAGAAGATATAAAACAATTTCTATTTTCAAAAATCTCTCAAATAAATAAACAGGCCTGATTTACATTTTTGTTTCTGCTATCTGTGGTATAAATATTTGGACAAAGTAGTATAAAATGTAGATTAATGAATTTAAGATGCATTCCTGATTGCAATGTTTATGGTTGTCATCTGCATATTTTTTACAAGTGCCGTTTGTCATATGAATCACAATGACAGAAAATACCCAACCTGGTATTTTTAATGCACTCCAAGTGCTTACATTTGGAAATGTGTACATGAGTTTAAAGAAGTTACATTATCTTTTGTAACTATAAGATCATAGATAGTGGCTCAGAGGTTAAGGCACTTGTCTGGCATGTGTGAGGATGCTGGTTTGAATCCCGGCACCACGTACAAAACAAAGTGTCTGAGTAACAAAAGCCACATGAAAAACTAAAAAAATAAAACTGATCCTTTCTCTCTCTCTTTCTTTGTCTCTCTCTCACTGGCCCTCTTTCTTTAAAAACAAAAACAAAAACAAAAAAGATGATGTAGATTAGGAAAATTAGCAAAATTTCTACACTGAGACCTTGTCATGGTGCTGACCCATACAGATGTATAATATATCATTTTGTCAGAAGGTTTTCCAGTATTTTAACATTTTGGCAAATGTTCACTGCACCCCAGCATCAAACACTTCTTTACTAATATGACCTTTGGAAATAAATTTCCAATGAATTAATGCTATGCAGCAACTGGAGCAGATTTACCCAATAATTGGCTTGCTATGGTGGAGTAGTAAATACTTGTAAAATATTTCTCCTCCTGTTTCTTCTCTTTTCCAATTTTATCTGCTTCACGTACTTGAAAAGATATAGTAACACGTTTATCATATCATTGTAATATCGGGTCTCAAATTATTCTTGCTTTTTCCCCCTTCTTTCAATTCATAACAGCACACTTGAATAATTGGATGAAATATTCAGCTTTTCCAAAAGAAATATTAAGAATATATGTACACATATTCCAGAACTCAGTTTTAGTTAAACATTACCAAGAAAATATCACCTATATATACTATATATATATATATATATATATATATATATATATATATATATATATATGGCTGGGGATATGACTCAGAGTTAAATGTCCCTAGATTTCATCCCTGGTACCAAGAAAAACAACAATAACAACAAAGAAAAGAAAATATCAAAATAAAGAAAATATCAAAATATCAAAAGTCCACTCTAATAGTAAATTCTAACATATCCTAAACAGTATGTTAGAAGATGAAGATTAAAAGATAAGTTAAACTGTCAAAGCTCTAGAACATTTTGCAGTTCAAGATTTATGTACTCTACTAGTACTATTTTATTCCTTCAGCAAATATTTCTTTGGCTTCTGATCACTTCCAGAGACATTTGGTTTTTTCATGAGAGAGTGATGAAAAGACGACAAGAATATATTAAGTTGAAATATACAATGAGGAAAAATTAGAATATCTGAATTTGATTTCAATGCACAAATAACAATTTAAAAGGAAAAGAGATAATTTTGCTTATATATTTGGCTGATATAATGTTTTAATATATTATTGATGATAAGTCAGTATCCTAGGATGCCAATTATAAAATATTTAGTATGTGCTTTGTTACACAGAAGTGCTTGATCAAAGCACTTCTTTGATATGATCAAAGCAATACTACTAGTTAAGCATGTACTAGATTGTTTTCTCATCTTCAATACTCAAAAGAAATGGAAAAAATCCATTATTTCCCATCACCTCTAGACAGGTATCAAGGGTGTAGACTTAGGAACTACATGTTCCAAGGCATTTATTAAGTGAGTGACTAACATACTTAGGCTGTTAGTGTCAGTTTTCACTTCAGTGATATGGATATAATAATAATATTTATATAATAGTGTTGTTTTAAGGATGAGCATTTATGCAAATAATTAGAGCAGTTTTGGCATTGCTAAGCGCTATGTATATCACTTATTAACATCATATTTATGAGAAAAGAAAATACAACTCAAATGAATTTTTTGAATCAATATGATACTTTTTCTGTAAAAGCATAAGTAGGCATTGAAGGTCAAGTATGACTGTGAATTAAAAAAGAAAAAAACTAAGTACACATAGAAATTTGACAAAACGAATGGAAAACATAAAAATATGTTTATCATTGGACATAAGTATATGGATATTTTTCTTTTTCTTCTATAAGCTCATCCATTTGAGGTTTTTGGTTCTTTTTCTTTTTCTCTTATTGAGGGGGAAAACGTTATCACCAGGCTTCTATAATTGTTTGTAGTTGTTACCATGGAATCATACCATTTATACGTTTATGGAGACCATAGAAGCCAACCGATCCATATTAGGCATTTTGCAGATGTGGACTCTGGTATTCTCATATGTTATATGAATTATTTAAAATAGCATTTTGAATGATGACGGAGCTAGGATAAAATATTGATCTCTTAAATTCCACTTTAAATTTCAGCCCCACGTTGTAATTTAACACAGTAAGAATAACAATGACAACAAATATCAGTGAGAAATGGATCTTAAGAAAAAACCCCAGCATACTGAAGAACACATAGATGATTTTAAAGACAGAGTGTCTTACGAACATGAGGATTTGTGCTAATATAACTAATACAACAATTCTCTCTTCACATTTTGCTTATGGTAAAGATAGGCAACTAGGGAAAGGGGAGACGGTCTGCAATGATCAATATCCATCCCCCTGTATGATATGGTGACAACGCTGTTAGGCCTCAGGCTCTTCCTACAGTTTGGGCCAAGGCAAAGTGCCATCCTTCTCCCCACCTCATCCCAACTGTTTACTCTAACATGCCATACTTTGATGGAAGAAGCACACCTACCGTGGCTCCCATGTAGGACAATACCCACATGCCAATGACAGGTGGTACTCATATCTCTTTGCTCTGCAAACTGACACCTGGTCTTGGCTCTGCCCTCACAGAACACAAGAGCTGCCAGTTAATGGACAGCAGAGCATCTCTGACTTCAAGGCACTTCATATTCCTTGTGTGTTCCAGCTTGTTAGTTGACCACTAGCCAAAGCCACAATTGGATGCCAGTTCCAGCATTGTTCCTAAGCTGAGACTCTCAACAGATGGGCCAATGTCATAGAACCAGGCAACGTGCACTCCCCACCCTAGGTGGCAATTAGTTTTGTGCTGACAGCAACTATTAACACCTATTTGATGAAAATACAAAAAAAAAAAGTTCCATTTTGGCATCCTTCTGAAAGTCTCCAATTAATTCTGTTTGTAAACAAAATCTATAGCTTCAGTTTCCAAGAAGTTAATTTGATCTATTCCAAGTTTAGGGTTCTAAAATACCAAGATAATTTCTATGTAGTTTATGAAATTTGTCTAAAAATGACTCTTCACTGTATGACATATAGTATTTCTATATAGCTACTTATAAAGTGCTATTTGTGACCAATTATCTGAACTTTTATCAAAAACATAAAATACATAAGTGGATCAAGCTCATAAACAACTAATGATTACAATTTTTTGGAACCCTCTAGTTTAAAATATAGATTTCATATTTGAAAGATTCTAAATCAATTCCATATAGTAACACTTATTATTGTGTAAATTTGGAAACAATATCATTCAGCTTCTGTTCCTCAAATGGGAGCAACACTATTCTGTAACACTGTTCTTTAAAATAAAAGAATTAATGAGGGGCTGGAGTGGTGGCTAGGTGGTTGTGGCATTTGCCCAGCATGCACGAGTACATGAGTTGAAACCCCAGCACCCATATACACAACTAAGTGTCAAAGCAACGAAAGCCATGTGAAAAACTCAATAAAAATCGATCCTCTCTGTCTGTCTGTCTGTCTCTCTCTCTCTTACTGTCCTTCTCTCTTAAAAAAATAATGGAATTAATGTATGTGAAAGGAATTTTGTAGAGTACAGGGTACATAGTAATCTTCTAAAAACATTTTATTTTATCATTTACAATCTTCTTAAAGAACAGTGCTATTCTCATTATTAGAAGCCAAATAGTACCATATAATGTGTGAAATGGGAAGGTCCTAGCTGTGAAATCTGATTGGAATGGGCGATGACACAGTATCTGCAAGATGCACAAACTTCCAGAGGTAGAAAAGTGGCTGACAGTTTTCAGGACTGGCAAACTGACTGGCAAATGAATTTATAAGTGAATTTATGTAATTTAAAAGTGAAAGTAATATTTATTGAATGAATAACATTTTATGGGTTTTTATGTAAATCATTTGGCTGAAGAAAGTAGAATGTATAATTATCACATGGAATTTTTATATTTCTTACTTTTTAGCAGTAACTATTTTTTTGTAGTTATCTGTATCGTGAGTAATGCCACTGATTATTTGGATTTATAAAGCTGGAACACGGTATATATGCATCCATTATACAATGTTTCCAGTACTTTGAAAGAGTTATATCACTTGAATAATCATTTGTGTTAGAATATGACTTATTATCTACCCTGTATATATAATTCAAAACGTAGGGTAATCATTAGTCCTAACATATTCCTGGTCCATATCATCTTCTTGATCCATAAATGATCAAAGAGCAGCAGAACAAGGTCTAAAGTCCAACACCTTGGCCAATGGCCTAAATATTCCTTATGCTATTTTTAAAAGATTGTACAGTGATTGTCCTTGCAGGTTTTGTTCTTTTCAGACAGAAATGGTTCAGAAATGTACATAGTATTAAAAAAACAGAATTTTCATTTAATCATATCTTTAACTATCCGATATATCTTTAAATATGGACCAGACCATTTTTTAAATGTCACTTACAATGTTTTATCTAAAATGCTATTCTCCTGTTCTTAGTTTTCTTCTTCATTTTCTAAAACAATTTGAATGGCCTATTCTTTAGCAGCCAATCTAATCACAGTGGTTATTTATCAGAAACTCAAATTACCACATGTCCTTGAGGCACACACTCTATGTGAAGAACGCAGATCTTCTCAGCAGGGGAGCTGAGCACCTGTTCAGGATCCCTGCATCCCAGTAGCACATGCTCCAAACAATGGAGCTTCCAGACAATTAATTTACCAGGACTAAGTATAACGAGCCACTCTGTGTAACAGGGCCACAAAAAATGGATTGTAAGTGGTTCTATTCAGTTCCTTTTCTTACGGAATCATGTATTTCTGTGAATCTCACATTTCAAGGAACTAAGAAGTCTCTCTTAAAATAGACTTGCACTTCAGGAAACGAATGTTAGTGGGTTCAGGAAAATTGATAGAATTTTGCACTACATATCTTGAAATACTTATTCTCTGATCCCTTTTATATTTTATGAAATATTCATGAATTATATCCACTAGGTGAAAGCCATCACCTGCTTTTAGAATTTGCAGGCGCACATAAGAATGCAAATGGCATATTTTGTTTCCTTTTTTTCTGTGAGCTATTATGAACATTCCTTTCTATACTGTAGATCCTTATTGAGGAACTTAGCATCATTTTTAGAGCTAGTTTAGACACAAAATTGGAATGGAAAAGATTCTAAAGACTCCTAATAGTGATATGCTGAAAATTATGATTGATGATAGTTGTCAAATCTCCAGTTTATAGTACTTTAAAAATGATTAATAATTAACTAAAAGATAAACTGTGTTGATACGTTCAGAAGAAGTCACAAACTTCTTACTCAAATTCAGAAATTTTTTTCATCTTCCTCACTATTATTAGATTCAACAGAATATTATAGTGTTGATATATTTCAATTTTACTTTTATTTATTTGGTTGTAAATTTTTTATATTCTGTTTCTTTGTATTAGAATATGATATTTTCATGGAACCTTGGTATGTGTGTGTGTATATATATATATATATTTATATATATATATATGTATAACAAAAATGTGGACAAATTTGTGCTATGATGGAACATGGAATTGCCTCAGTTATTACAAATACTGGCAACCCCTCGTACATAAAATATTTTATGAACAAATGTGTTGAAATCACTTGACCATCAAGAATATGAATGAGCAGGAATCTAAGGTTGCTTAAGAAATGACAAATTAGCACCCAAGGAGGAAATAGCACTACTTCAATATTTTTTTCTTAATTATTCAGGATGTAAATACTTTCTTATCCTGCTCAGTGTTCTTAACCTAAAATTTAAAATAAAAAGTATCAAAAAATGTACCTGTATCTGCTTAAGTGACTTATTTTTACACAATAGCAATGAGTACTTTAAATGCCCTAGGCAACTGATGAGTAAACCTGAAAGTCCATTTTGTACTACTTATTTGTGCTTTAATAATCATGCCTGGGGCTGGAGCAGTGGCTCAGAGCTTGCCTGGCATGTGCAAGGACCTAGGTTCAAACCCCAGCACCACATACACAAATAAGTGTCAGAGAAACAAAGGTCAGATGAAAAAATAAATAAAATTGATTCTCTCTTTCTCTTTCTCTTTCTCTCTTTAAAAAATAATAATAATTGTACTTTTAAAAGAAATCATTGTAAGCCAAAATGTATTTTTCCCTTTTGTTCCCTCTATTAACTGGATTTTCATATCAGGGTGTAAAATGAAAGACTTTGAATTTATTTAAACACATATTTGAGACACTCTAGAAAACCATGTATTGATAATTAGCAAAACCATGTACTGATAATTACAAAAATGCAGTCACTGTTTTCTCTTCCTGGAATATTCAACTGTGAAACAGTAAAATCTTCAGAAATTTCTGAAGGGATTTAACATTTTGATAATAACATATATAACATAAAGTCTCTTTCCTATTTTGTCCCTGTGTCCTATGAAAAATGTCCGCATAAACTTTCCCAGTTGCACAAGGACTATTGTTGGAATTGTTATGTTTCCTACCTCACCCAAACACTATAGTCAGAAAAATGCATCTCATTAAGAATATGTTGTAATTTTATTGACAATAGTTAATGAGAAAGGCCAGGAGTTTAACATACACACACACACACACACAATAAATGGCATTTAATACCATTTAAAACATATTTTCGCCACTAGAGGAAAAAATACTCCCTGAATTCATCTCTGGTTCCTGAAATGTTGGTGCAGATATCTTCTCTGGTGTTGAAGGTTTAAATAGCTATCACAGCATTTTATAAACTTAAACCTGAATTAAAAAACTGTTCTTGTCTCCAAAAGAAAATTAGTCACATATTACTTACATAGTAATTACAGGCTATGCAGCTGCCCTAAAGAGCTTTACTATCAAAGTGTTAAGCATGAACCACGACATAAACCCTATTCAAATTTCATTAAACATTAAGCCAAAGAAATGTCATCCTCCACACCAATTGCTTCTCCTAGAACAATGGCTATCTTCCTTGTCTGAGACCTAAATAATGTAATAGAATCAATGTTGTTGATTTAGTCCATGGTGGACTAAAAGTCATTACTGTTATTCCTCTCTGAATAAAGAGGTCTCTTCCCCTTCATTATGCATAAGTGAAGCTTATGCTAATACACACAAATCCAAGAATGAATAAGCTTCTTTGAAATATCATTTAAAGATGGTGAATTGCAGAAAAAGTGCATGGCTTCTATCATGACAAAAATACTGACCTCAATTTCTGTATTGCATTGATCCTTACGTTAAGCCCTTTCTAACATAGCAATTTAAAGCTTACACCACACTTCCATTTGCCTAATACTTTAAAAATATTTAGATGATCACACCAGTACTGCAGTGGTGTAATGCCAGTCATGAAAGAATAGAGGCTGAAGGTACAGAAATGTTTCAAAGGAAGGTAGCAGGGTTCAGAGTTCTCAAAATTTAACCTTGACTTTAGAAGGCTTGACACCACACAGTCTGAAAACGTAGCTTGGGTTGTATTGTGCAGTATACTTGTAGCATCCATAAGCTGACGCAAATGAATTTGACAAGATTTGGAAAGCAGTGTAACAGTAAACATTTTCAAGTTTACGATTTAGCATCTCTAGTCAACTGGGGAAAATTCAAATAGGTTCAAGTTGTACTTTCGCTTCACTCAAACACAGTCAGATTTAAATGCAACATACTCTTCTAAGTTTCTATCTTTGAGTCTTTCCTCAACTTGATTTTGTTCAATATTTAAAAACTGACAGGGTCAACAATTCATGTGTATCATCCCTAAAACAAAGGTAAATAGTAAAACACCATGGCCTTGAATGTCCCCTTCCTGTACCCAAAAACCCTACCCAAGTTAAGGAAATAAGGAGAGCAAGCCTGGACATGAGAATCCAGATACATATTATCTTGAAGGACAATGGCTTTCTCTTATGCCCACTGGGAAATGGGGCAAGGTAGTGTCAATTGCAGAAAGCTTTATCTTGCCTGTACATCAGGACAGATGCCATGTGGAATGCTGGTCATATACCCTAGCTAAGGGTGCTAATGCTGATGACATCACTGCTTCTGCAGTCTAACATACAAAATGCCTCTCTGAGTGGAGACAGGCATGGAACGAAGGGCACCATGGAAAGGATATGTGTTGCTTGCGCAGCAGATTGCCAGAGGACAAAATGTCATCAGGTAGGAGCTGCTTGGAAAAGTACCTTGAGGGACAGGGTGATGTCAGCCTGTCACTGCTGAGCTCTTCTTGGATCAGACACTGAAATCTTGTAAGCTTTCCCCAGTAAACCATAGGTCTCCCATGCTGTCTCCAGGCACTTTCTCTGTCCTGTCTGCAAGCTACCCCACTGTCCTGGTACAAAGGGGCTGCAGACAAGATGTCTTTGGATATCATGTACCCCTGATATAATGTGATAAGAAGGACACCTCAGCTCTGTGGCATTATTTCCAAAAACCTATTAATCTAGTCAAATCATGTGAAAACACTGTGTTAATTCAGGTTTGGGGGATACTACAGCATACCTAGGCAGTACCACTCTTCAAGATTTTCAAGGTCATGAAAAGTATAAAACACTAAAACCATGTCACAGATCAGAGAAGACTGGGGAAATGTGGCAGCTAATTATAACACCCAACCAAATAAATTTCTTGATTGGATTCTGGAGCAGAAAGAGGACATTGAAGAAAAGCTTTTGAAATTCTAGTAATGTTTATACTGTATTAAATTACTGCATATCAAACTTTGTTAATTAGTTTTGACAAATGTTTCATAGATGTCAGCAATAAGGGAAACTGGTACTCTGAACAAGAACTCTGACTACTAACATTGTTATCTTTCTAAAAATTCAAAAGTACTCCAAAATTAAAAGTTATTTTTAAAATGGACAGTGCTATTACTTTCAGTAATTGAAAATTAATCATTATCTACCCTTGGATAAATTGCATCACATAATTAATCTCTTGAATTTATATCATCATTTAAAAATTATCCATTATATTATCTCAAATTTGAAGGAGGTTGTTGATTATATATAAGAGTAAATAGTAACAATTCAGTTCTGTAAACACTATTTGCTTTTTGAAATTTAAAAAAAAATTTGGATTAATTTATTTCATATTTGATTCATTTTTTTAGATGTACCGGACATAAGATCATACAATGACTTAATTATTAGAGCACGGAGTTTAACTTGTTCTAATTCAGTCTCCTGTTTTCCCTACTCCCTCCCACTCCCACTCAAGTTGTTTTTTAATATACATGACAACAGAATGTACGTTGGCATGATTATAAACGCTTGGAGTGTACCTTGTCCTTGTTTTAACTTAGTTCCCCATATTTCCCCTTTCTTTCCCTTCCTTCAACCCTCTGTTCTTTTTAGATACATTTGATAAAAGAATAAATATTGACATTTTTATAAAAGCATGCAGTAGTGGTATAACTTATTCTAATTCAGTCCCTGGCATTTCCGCCTCCTGTCCATTTGCTCTTTAGCCATCTTCTCCACTAAGAAAACACAAGGAGCCTCTTATTCACTAATGTCCCCTGTAATGACAATTCTTTCAAGCTAGATGTCTGATGGCAAAGTGGTAAATATTAAAAAAATAACAAAAACAGCAAAAAGAAACGGAGCTGACTTTCCCCTGCTATTCTGGCAGAAAATCTAACTTAATTAGTATAAAGCAAGTACTTTATATTTACAGATTGCAAAGAAACTCTCGCTGACTACTTAATGTTGGTCCATGTGAAGGCAGTGCTGCTGATGTTAGGACTCCGGAAACTATGGTACTACAGACCTATGGACATACAAAGTTCAGACTTGAAAAACATGTTCAGATTCAGCAGTGTCTACAGTGGTGCTAGAGGATGCACAAAAGAGCATGCGACTTCTGTATAACCATGTTTAATTTCAATTAGTTGAACAAAATCTAATAGTTTTAGGAGCAAATGGCAGAAAAAATGCGGGATGTGAAATTTCATGTAGACAATGATTTTGTAGATGCGATGGTTATGGTTTCAATAGGTAAAAATAGAAGGAAGACAAAACAAACTTTAGAGATAAAACTGCTCTTTGCCTAGGAAAAAATATTAAAATAGTTAAATGATTTTATTCTACCCTAAAGGGCAAGTCTTGGATGGGAAAATTTGAGAAAACAAAATTGTTTGAATTTTTTTTATAAAAGGTAATAGGCATTTTTGAATACTATAGTAGATAATTGAGAGATTGAGTTTCAGGGTTTGTTGAAAGAAGAGGAAAGAAATGGAGATGGTGTTTCCTTGAAAAAAGAGCAAGGGAAAAATGACAGGAGGTCTCTGAGAGAAATTCTCAGTGTGCAAAGTGGTGACATTCACTTGCTGTCTGCTTAGTGTCACATTCCTTAAAGTTTGTTATACCCAGCAGCCTTTTGCTAGAGATTCTTTGGATATTAATGGAAAACTGATGATATCAATCGTGGATGAAATATCACAGAAACAAGGCTATTGTTATAGGAGAAAGCATGATGGAAGGTCAAGAATTCAGGGTGGGGCACACCTGCAATCCCAGGGATTTAGGCGGCTGAGAAAAGAGGATTGCAAGTTCAAAGCCAGCCTCAACAACTTGGTGAAGTCCTAAGCAATATAGTGAGACCCTGTCTCAAAAATAAAATGACCTGGGTATGTGGCCAGTAGTTAAGCACCCCTGGGTTCAATCTTCTTATGCAAGGGGAAAACTATCCAGCTGGAAGAGAATGGAACTCCTACTTAAAAGAGGTCATGAGAAAGAAGACATCTCAGGATTTTTGACATTTGGGATAGTAGATGAAGTGAATGATCAAGTACTAATGTGGATTTTCATTTAAAGCATATCAAAAGCCTACAGAACTTTCATATGCAAACAGCAAATTTGTGACTTGTATATATAAAAATCACCTGTGTGGAAATAATCCAAATGCTGGTGGGGATATTGGAAATGTCTTTTTATCTAATTGTTCTTTGGTTATCTAACAATTTTCCATCCACATGATGATCTTACCTTCCTCTTGGAAAGTCTGCATCATCCTTTTTCCACCTCACAGTTGGCTGAGGATCTCCCTGGACCTGACAGCGAAATTCTACAGCTTCTTCTTCCAGCACCACCTGGTTAATTGGCCTCCTGAGAAACGTGGGTCGTTCTTGGAAAAAAAAAAAAATAACACAATAAAGTGAGATGAACTGTAAGTAATTATGAAAAAAGCGAAGGAAACATTCATTTTTGTACAAAGGTATGTATTTCTGTTTTTCAACTGTGTCTGATAAGGTCTTATGAATCTAATATAACAGAATAAAATGAACTACTTTTAATCACAGGAGTAACTATGATTTTATATAAGTTCCATGCAAACTTGTGGAAAAAATAAATTGATTTTTTCAGTGAATTCCTGGGTTTTATCAGGTGCATTCCATCACATAAAAAAAACAGAACACCAAATTCTATAGAAACAAGAAGAGTTTAAAAATTATTAATTTGATCTATCATTATTGTTTAGAGTAGAAAAACTACAAGCTGAGCTGCATTGAAAACATGAAAAAGATTAATATTTCATCAGGAATATTCCAATGAAAAAATTTGTGCTCTCACAATCAAGTGTTATCTAAATTTTCCCACTTAAGCTTGACACGGATCCAATATACCTGTGAATATTTTCACTTCATAAATGGAAAGCTGTCTACCCGATTTTTTTCTTTAATGAAAATTTTTTCATTATTAATTATTATAAACTATTTACGTGATACATAACTTTCTAAGGTGTTTTCTAATGATCTTCTCTTAAATCAGATACTTATATTTTTACTTTATTAATTTTTATGTTCCTTATATGTTCAGTATTCTGTTCTAGTGATCTGCCCTTTACTTTTTAAATCAGTTCCTGGCACTGTGAAATTGCATTTCAGTCCTCCTCTATATAAAGGAAGAAGAAAATAAATTAGTAATCATATGAATCTTACTAAGAAAAATCAAAAAGTAGTTTCACAAATCCTTAAACTAGCTCATTCCTTGATTCCTTGTCTGGTTACTTTCCTTTTTGATAATGGTCTGATATTGGAAAAATTACCACTAAATTTTATTAGTGGATCTCCAAATCATAGGCAAGTTCAATATTGCTACTTATTGAAGTAGAAAGAGAACTAAGTCCAGGAAAAGAAAGATGAGATTCTCTAGGGAGTTAACACAATTTATCTGCCCATTTGGGCATGTTCAGCTACTCAGGACTGTAGGTTCCAATCTCCTGATTTAGCATTATGGATATAATGGCATAAAAACTTAAATATATATAGCAGGAAACTTTGGAGAAAATAAATCACTTAAAATAACATATGCTAAGAACATAGAATGGTAGTATGTGTTTATTGATTAAATCAAGATCCAGTTTATAAAACAAATATGTAAGCTACAAGGAATGAAAATATTTTGTTGCAAGAAAGTCAACTATCACTGGCACTCAGAAGGACAATTTTATCTCTCATGGAAAATTAGACAGTAAGAGTCAAAGCTTCCTTCAAAACAAAGACCTGAATATAGACCAGTGTCTGTCTTTTGAGAGTCCAAACATCCAAGCCATAAAGCAAGACAAACAAGAAGTTATCATGGAAAACTTTATTTAATACAGAATTTAGAAATAATTAATTAAACTAGAGGAACACAGGGATACCATGAAAGATTTTAGATAGTCAAAATTATTATCTAAAATGTCTTAGATAGGAAAATATATTCTGTTGTCTACAGAATAAATATGCATGTTAGATGGAATGATTTAGTGTTATTCTCTAGAACTCTGGATACTGTGTGCCCCAAACCACTATTATAAGGGAAGCATACTTGATACTCAGCTGTTTCTGCTTCTTGCAGTAAAAGCAAGAGCACTGGTATATCCTTAGGGGTGCTGCAAATGCTAACAGTACAAATGAGTCATCTGCATAGGAATTGGGTTTGAGTATTTTACTGTTATCTGGTGGAGCTATCCATGCCAATCATCTAAAACTTGTATTAACTCACTGTTAAAGAGGATTAAACCTTTATTTATATTGCTTGAAACTGAAAAATAATTTAAAAGAGGAGACCCTTGCTGCCTGCTCTGGGGCTCTGGGGTTGACAGGAATACTATACCTGGCATAGGATGGACAAAGTAGGGAAGATTTTTGTCATCCATTCATTCAGCCTTCACATATTAATACTGCTTTACCTGTGCCAGCCTTCAAGCTTGTTGGCTGGGGAATGGCCAGAAACTTGGTTTCACTTGGAAAGTAGTGGGACGTGAAGTTAGCCAGACAACGAGTGGTAAGACCAGGAAGGGTTGGGTGCCATGTCAAGGAATGTGAGCTCTGCCCACAGGATGATGGAGAGATGTTAAACGATTTTAAGCAAAAAAAAAAAGAGAAAACTTTTCAATAAGCATACGAGAGATCATATTAGCAGACGTATGTGAGATAAAACAGAAGGAAAACATGAAGCAATGAATTAGGTCAAAGGGTTTTTATAAGAAATTATCTCAGCTTTAACTGACAGTGAATCTGGGGATGTGGAAAAGGGGATGCACTAAAGAGTTGCAGAACTGGGTGATCAATAAGGAGTTCAAGGTGAAAAGAAAGGTCCAGAAAGATTCAGAAGTTTCCACTTAACAGTTGTGAACATGTTGGTGGGTAAAATGTGGGTATAATTGTGTGTGTGTGTGTGTGTGTGTGTGTGTGTGAAATGGCAAGTATAAGAAAAACGAACATCATATCTTAAGTCATTGTTTGTACTATTTGAAGTCAAAATAATTCTGAATAACATAAAAGAGGCCCCTGAAAGAGAAATAAATATATTTTATCTGTAGATATAACTCTTAAATATAAAAAATTTAAAGAAGTGATCAAAGGAGAGATCTTAAGATTTGATAAAGATTTTTTATCAGAAATTAAGCAAATATTTTAGAATTTAAGATGCTCAAGTCATGTTCATTGAAGTCAGGAACAAAAGAGATATAGCAATATTAATAATCAGTAAGAAAAAGAAAGTATGAATATTGAAGAAGGACCAAATGGACCACTATTTGTGTACATTCTGCAATCCACAACAATCCAGAACAGCAACTGTGAGAATTGGTAGCTTCAACAAAAATAAGGACTACGGAGAATTGGTGCAATGCCAGCAGTACTGGAAAATGAAGGAACTTTTGGTTAAATTATGGCAAATTCATACACTGAAAATCTAAAATGTCATTGGAAGAGTTAAGTTATCTATGGACTGTTATCATGCTATTATGCAGAGTATAAAATAAATTGCAAGACAGTACATGAAACCACTTCCATTAAAATTCATTTTTCAGATAAAGATTTTTTGTGCTTCCTTTAACATGTACCAAGCACAATATTGCAACACATAATTAAACTGGGAAGCAAACTTTTCATTAGATGTATCATAAAGATAAGTGGTGTTTTCCTCCAGAGGAGACCAACAGGACCCTTAAGGATTTTTTAGTTATTGTACATGTTATAAGTCCGATTGTATTATAAGGGAAACCCCTGACTTACAATTTCAGGAAGAAGCAAGACACAGGATCCCCTGCTGTTGTTCTGATGAACACAGCAGGATGGGGAACTTCAGGATGATACTTCCCTCTTCCCTCTGCCCTCAAGCAGAGTGGAGTTGCTTAGCAACAGGATAACCATAGGAGAGTATCTGGTATACAAGTTTTGGAAACCTGATATTGGCTCATGGTGGAAAATGTAATTCAGTTGATAAGAAAAAAAAAATGGATGCCAAGATAACTGAGGTGAAAGTCACTTGCATGCACAGGACATATCAAGATGGGTTTGACACCAAAGTATCTTAGCTTATGCCTTCTGAAAATGTAAAAGGAATTTAATGATATATTGTAGTTTGTTCACAAATTTTAAAGTATTATTCTGAGAATGTCCGTAGCACTGTCCGTCTCCTGTGAATATCTCCAAATTATATAATTAGTATTCCACTAGTCTTATATTAATTATAAAAATTCATCTTCTGCATTGCAATTTTCATTACTACCTACATAAAATATGCTAAAAAACTGTAATTTTGAACAATGTATTTTTTTTTAATGCAAGGAAATGTTTTGTAAGAATTGCTTCCCAATTACCTAGGCTTTATTTCCAGGAAATATGAGATTTGGATAAATGAGTATTACAGATCAAGGAATTTCTATAACTGGAAATTATACTTCTAAGCAACTTGACTTTGTAGCGGCTACTATAATCATAATCAAAAGAAAAACCAAGTCCCTTAAAACATAGATTATAAAAATTGCAAGGAACTATCTTGGGTTACCTCTTTTGTATCAATGTCATCTGCATATAAATGAAAAGTTCAAAGTTTAGAAAGTAAGTTGATAACAGAACAAACTAGTTATTTGATAATTGATCTCATTCAGTATCTATAAATGTCCAAAGAGATTGTATCTATGAAGCTCTATATAATTAAAATAAATATTATGAAAATCTTAATCTACTGAATAACATAGCTGCTTAATTTTAAGGTACGTGTGTCAAACTTAGGTCATTGCTTTTTCCATGGTATCACCTTGTGTCTGACCACATACTGAAAATCGGGGATAAATCTCCAGGGCTGTTTGTTGACTGTGTATCAATTAGGTTAGAGTCCTTCTGAATGGGCTTATCCCTAATTATATAACTGTGGCGTGATCACGGACAAAGTCTTTGCCAATGCAATTAACATTTTTTTTTCTGTGTGATTAACTGGATTTGAATTACCTGTATAACTTGCTTACAAGTTTAATCTCTCTTGAGACAATGGTGTTGTTTGCCAATGTGTTATTCTGTAAAGCATAGCTCTCTAGTAGTCCTGTCAATTTAGTTCTAAATTACCATTCTGGAAAATCCAACTCTATATGTAGCTATAATAAAATCAAATGCCAAGTCTCGTTGTAGTTACATCAATATTATTTGGAAAGCAAAATATTCAATTTAATAAAAACTACCATAAGTTTGAAATTCAGTTGCATAACATTGCTTTAAGATTTATTTTTATGCTACAATGCAGGAAACTAAGTACCCAGTTAACAAATCTTGTTTCAAGTGTAAGCACTAATTGAAAATGCTTGTAAAGTTGTAGATAACCTTGCATGACAGCTATTTCTAGGATAACCTTAGCAATTTAAAAATAAACTTTGCTTGGTGTTTTAGCAGTAGTGTTTTGGCAAAAATTACATGGATAGAGTTATTTAAGTCTGTAAGAACAAAACTATGCAATAAAGGGACATTAAAACTAACCACTGCTTGTAAACCTTCTCTTGACTTGAGCTGCCCCAGCAAGACCTGCCACACTACAGTGTCTATTAAATGAGGAAATCAGACATCTGGCCTAATGGAAATCTTTTTACTTAACTGGAATGTATGAAGTGAGAGTGGCTTTTATAATCCCTGAATATGATTAATGTGTCCTTCCAAAAAAACTGGAGGATAATGATCAGGCCACCTGAATATGATTAAATAAATCATGACTACATTAAATTCTTTTTGCCAAGAATTTCCTTTATCTTAGGGATATCTCCCTAGAAGCAAAGACCAACATAGGTAAATGTGCTCTCACCATATTTTAGAGGCAAAATTTCAAGTTATTCCTGATAATGTGATATGAGAGTCAGCTTGAGAGCAGTGGTACTGTCTGTGCATGACTGTATCAACACTTAAATTCAGTTTAGTACATAGTAAATACTTATGATATATACTTAATAAAGAACTATATTGCTCCTAATAATCATGATGAATTTAATAAAACCTTATGTTTAGAGTTCTTACATGAAGTCATAGAATATAAATAAAATATTTCTTATGGTTTCATTGGAGCTCTTTCCTTATAGTTTTATCTGTGTGTTTTGCAGCTCATCTCAATCCATCAAAGGTTATCTCTCACAAAAATTATTGAAAATCAGCAGCAGCCCCAATCTTTTCTTCATTCCCAATTAAATGGTTATTTTATAACCTGAGTACCCTACAATGAAAGCCATCAACTGTACAATAGCATTTTGATGTAAAATAATCTTCCAAGTGAATAGAAATTAAATGTGAATGAACCCCAGTAGAGCAGAAGTCATTTGAAGAAAGCTTTCAGTGTTTAAATAAAATAAATATTGAACAATGCAGAAATGGCAGTCAGAAAGGAATTAAGAGGCAATAAAGGCAGGGACACAACACAAAAATTACATCACAACAGTGTTATTAAATTTGTGTTAAAAGGGCTGGAGCAGCGGCTCCTGCCCCTGCATGCACAAGTACACGAATTCAAACCCCAGCATCATGTATACAACAAAGTCTTGTAGCAACAAAAGCCACATGAAAAACTAAATAAAAAAAGTTTCTGTCTTTTTCTCTCTCTCACTGTCCCTCTCTCTCTCTCTCTAAAAACAAAAAAAGTGTTAAAGAACAGAGGTTATAACATACATGAAACAAGAACAGGATGTTATCAATAGGAAAAACTAGAAAGACCTAGAAGTTTTAGTATTTAATTAATACATGCATGTTTAACAGAGAAATGAAATAAAAAGAGACAAATTTTTATTTTGTTTTCATTAAGAGATTTTGTATTAATTGAGATTGTTCACCAAGTGTATAAACGAGAAAATAAAAAAATGTGCCAAACCAAAGCATAAGGCTGTAACTTTCTGAACACAAAGATAAGGAAGCAACACTAAAATAAATGTCTGGAGAGAGAAACAAAACAGAAAAAAAAAAAAGAAAGGAAAAGGAAAATGTAGAAAATTAATTACAGGCAAAGATTACGAATCAGAATCACACTGAACTTCTCAACACTCACATGGGAAGTTAAATTATATTGGAGTGACAACTTTAATAATCTGATTAAAAATCTTTACATCACAATTCTATAATTTAAATTCTAGATAGAAAAAAAAAGCACTTGAGTTTGCAATGTGCTCTAAGCTCCAGTAAAGCAGAAATCAAGAAAAAACATTTCTGACTAGAGGGAATACCCAATAAAGAAATAGGTAGCAATGGGGGATCCAGCATCAAAGAAAAGGAAGACAAAATGAGGAAGAAGGTTTTGTAACCAAACAAAATGCTGTCCAGGCCAGGCAGATTGAAATGGAGGTCAGAGACCTCTAGAAAGGCTGTAGTAAGGAGGACATCTAATCTCTATAGTGTTGAAAATAGAATATAGAAGATTTTTAAATTTCTGTTTGAGATGTCAAGAATTCATGAAAGCTACAGACAAACAAATAAAATGAAAAAATGGGCTTATTATTAATTCACAAAGGAATATAGTCCTAGAAGACAAATGTGATACCCAGCTTGCAGTTCATAATATTTACATGGTTATAATAACTCTAATTCTGAATATTAATATAACCGATATTTCTATACTAAGTATAAAGAGGAGGAAAAACAAACCAGAAATCAGAGGGTATGAGATATATGTGAGCCAAATTATTACCTCTTGAAATAGAAACCACAGTATACAATTGATAGATCAGTAAATAATATTATAAACATATGTTTAGAAATATAGAAATAAATTCCAGGAGAAAAGGATAAAATGAACTATCAGAAATGTTCAAAGACGAGGCATGAGTATATGTGTGTGTGTGTGTTTGCGTGTGTTTGGGGAACTTACGTGGTAAGATATTTCTGTATTTCATTATGGTTTGCAATACTTATGACTATGTTAGAATTGTTATGCATACAATCTGTTTTTGTACATTACTTTGATAAACATTCAAAAATTATTTGAAACAATGAATATATTATTTGTGGTTGTTATTTATATAAAAGTCAAATTTTGTATAGCAGATGTGAAATCTATCCATATTAAGAAACTTTTTTTTTTTTTTTTTTTTTTTACACAAAAGAGGTGATGGTGAGACAGAGAAAGATAGATGGAATTTGCTTTTTAGTTTTTTTATGTGACTTTCATTCCTCGGACACTTCGTTGTGTACATAGTGCTGGGTTTGAACTTACATAGTTGTGCATGCAAGGCCAAGCCCCCTAACTACCAAGCCACCAATCCAGCCCCAACACTAAGAAATTTAATTACATACTTTGACTTTCATTTCTCTGCCTTCAGGATTCTTAGGACACAGATGTGGAAAATTCCTGGGAAGTGTTCTTTATGTAGGTGTCTAGGCTATGCCATAAATTTTTAGTGATATTTTAGACTATGGCACAAAATTCTAATTTTTAGATTTGGTAGTGTCCACTTAAATAGCATGTTATTTTATGAACAGAATATATTGCAGAAGACAAACATAAGAATACTTCCTGAAGGATGGCAGTGTAACTTTTTAAAAATTAGGTTCTCCTGATCATGACTTTGTCAAAAGGGTACATTTAAAAAATAACTTAAAATTTCAAACTGCAACTCTTTCAAGTCTAAGCTATTTACTAAAGAAACAAAATGCTTGAAGATTGGAAAAATTCTTTTCTTCTGGCAATATATATCAGAAAGTAGATGGACTTTGTACAGAAAAAGAACTTTATTCTTTTCTTTGTTCTTCTTGCCATTTATAAAAATCCTGTATACCGTATCTTACAGATGGAGATGAAAGAGACATTTAAAAGCCTCTGTAGCTACCAAGTGGTTGTAATAGAGAAATAGTTTCAAGAGGAAATGTTGCTACCTGAAAATAAAGTTGAGGAGGTGGAGTGTGAAATGTAGTCAGGTGTATAAATATTAGTTCAGAAATGATAATATTTAATGGCAATGAAATATAAAGAGTTGTATTAGAAATCATGCCCTGGATGTGAGAGCACCAGAATGAAATAAAAAAGGCCTCACCATGGGCAGCAAAGAATTTAGTTCATGCCCTCTTTGAACAGGGAGTCAAGCAACAGATAGGGTCCCTCACACAACGCTCAACCTTGATTTGCACCATCGCTTCTGTAGTGCAATTTTTCTTTTGAGTTCGGATGTTGTTTTCTTATCAAAATGGAATTTCAGCTGTTGCCTCAACTTAATATTGTACTTATAACCTCTCAAGTCACTTGTGACTAGTTTACACCACCAGATAAACGTGTCTCAGCTTCCTAAATCTATTCTTCCAAAGTAACTGCCTCTGGACAAATTCAATCTCTTTGGTTGATAGCTATTGTCAAAATAATTTAGAACATGTCCCGTAACTCTTGAAATGTTTAGGGATCTCTTACAGTTCTCATCATATCTTTAGGGAAAGTGGAGTAAATATTTCATAATATAGGCACAGTATTGGGAAGTCTAATTGCTTGGGTAATGACATCAAACCCTCTTAATTTCCTTCTGAAGGCAGTCTCCACTTTTATAACAAGGTATTTTTCTATTTCAAAGCTTGTGGCAGTTACAGAAAAATAGCAGTGAGTGTTTCTTTAAATAGAAGAGCTATACTTGTGGGTTTTCAGTGCTAATGTTCAGTGACCACTAGTTTCATGTATTATTAGGCAACAGTGTATTTTATTCATTACAGAGTGAAGCACTTTTGAAACTTACAGTGATGACTCCATAAAATTTAGGGGCAAACTGATACTTGTCTGAGCTCTGCAGGAAAGAAATTTACATGCATACTTGGAGCAATTTTGTATTTTACTATTCAATTTTAACGAATTATGGGATTTCTCCTGGCTTTGTCATTTGGGACTCCAAGCTGCTTACTATTCACAGGGAATATTATCAGAGATTACTCCATACTCAGAGTGATTGAAAAGAGAGGGCTGCACTCCAGTACATATTCATAAAGCACAACCCTAGCTCTTGAACTGCAATAGAAACTGCAATCTGTCTCTTTCCACATGGCATACCCATTACACCACGGGATGTTCTCGGCGAACTGCAAAAGAAGTTTCTCCAGAAACCCATGTAGGACTTTGATGCTATACTCTTGCACATTCTAGAGTAACAAACACAAAGAGGGATCTTACCAAGTTGTGCATAGAATCAGGGGTTATTTTAGTGGCACAGAAAAGCAATTTTAAAATCACAATCTCTTATAGCTGATAAAAATCACATAATACCTGTAAGTCATGAAAATTTCTATTAAGGTACATTTATATAAACACGTAAACTTACATATACGTGTGCACTTCTGTGCACAAACGCATGTAAAAATACATGTGTATATATTCACATACCTGATGCATATGTAAATATCCATATATACACATCCATATGTGTTTGTATGGAGATACATACATGTTTTCACCTCATGCTTGATAAATGAATCAAAGTAAATGAACGATAAACTTTAGAAGGATATAATTGCTTACATATATTTTGAGAAATAGCAAATTTTACAACTGGATGACAGAAAAAATGGTGGGAATAGCATTTCAAAAAAATTTTAGTATCCAAACTTTCACTAGGAAGACAGAAAAGACAATTCTAATTATTTATTGTTTATTACAAATAATGAATAAGCATTCATATATAGCTTGGGGCTTAGTGTGAATGAAAATATTTTAAGAAAAAGAAACGTTGATTATATAGCAATTTAGAATTTAAGAGTCTTACCAAAGACAGTCAACTCTGCTGGATCACTGTCTCTTTCTCCCACCATGTTAGTGCCAACACAGGTATACATTCCTGCATCACTTTTTCTGGTATTGGAGATCATCAGTTTACCACCACGAATCTGTTAATGTTAAACAAAAATAAAAGAACAAGGAAAGCAAAGGACATTAATAATTGTGAATACATAAGCACATTTGCTCTCCAAAACAAACTAGCCGCATCGTAGACACAAAGCTCTCCATTATTTTGGCATTTCACATGTGATTTCTTTTCTTAATTCAACTTTAGTATAAGTTTCCATACGTGCTTCCTAGAGAATGTTTCTTTGAGGCAGTCTTCCTTTGTTTTGCCTGTTCATATTTTGTATCTTGTGACTGTCCCCACTAAATCTCTAGAGGTTTATCTTCACACTGAGATTCCGCTGAATGAATTGCTATTTTAATTTGTCATCAAAAAGTTACATTAAATATCTGTTTTGGATAATATAATGAAATCCAGCTGACTTAAAAGAATTCATCAAATATTTACTAAGTACTAACATAAGGGCTGGACAGTGTTCTAGGCATTTAGAGTATAATCATTAGCTAAACAGTGAAAAGTTGTTCCTTTGTGGTCCTTACATTTCAATTATTAGTATTAATCAATTTTGCATAATCTGAATTATACCTAAGAAATAATGTTTGGCAAGAATTTCAGGTTGGGAAAAAATGAAATATAAAATGAGGTGTATGGAGAACATTAATTCAAAATTATATTGAGTTTATTGCCACTTAGAGCTTTTTCCCCATTTCCCTTCTCTTTGTATGAAAATAATTCAACAATCTTAACTTTACAAGATCCAGTGTTCTTAAAACAAATAGGAACATGCTGGATTCCTCCATTTTTTTATTTTTTAAGGTAAACAAAATTCATGTAGGTTTGCTCTCATCAGAAATAGTTTAAGCTCCAAACTCTGATGGAATAGAAAAAGGTTTTCAACTTTTTTTTTTTTAAAGACCATCAATCTGTCCTCAGCTCTCCCCAGTATGGTATAATGGGAAGGTATGAAAATGGTCATGAAGGCCATTTCTCTTCCTTTTGAACCTCAGCTTGGCCATACGACTAACCAACGGAACTCTAAAGTTAATGTTTCACCAGAAAAAAAAAAAAAAGTTGCTTGAACATTGGGGCATGTCTTCTCTTGCTGCAGTTGGAACCAGACTGAGTTAGCCTGCTAGAAAATTAGAAATCATGAGAAGAACTGAAATGTTGAACTAAGAGTCAGCTAATTTCCAGACTTGAGCAAGTGTATCCTAGATTATTCAGCTACCACTTCACCTTTAAACAGGTCGTGGAAGGATGAGAAAGTGTAGCAGAGATCAACCAGAGTGTCCTCAGATCAGGACTATCAGCTTTCACTTAGAATCATTGTCTAAATAAAATGGTTTTTGTAAGTCACTGAATTTCAGGGTGATTTGTTACAGAGCAAAAACACATTTTCACAAGTTTGGGACTAAAATCCAGACCACTGAGAACGAGATCCTTTTCAGCAATACAGAGCCTCACAAGTTTAACAGAAAGCCAGCAGTAATTCAGTGTATGCTTTCATTTCCTACGTGCCCTCTCATTCTCGAGCCTGGTGTAATTCCAATGTGCACATAAAAGAAATTCTCATTTATACTAAATATATGTATATATATTTTTTTTTAATTTTAAAGAGAGAGAGGGACAGTGAGAAAGGGAGAATCAATTTTATTTAGCTTTTCCTGTGGCCTTCGCTGCTCTGAAATTTCGTTGTGTACATGGTGCTAGGGTTTGAACTCGCAAACTCGCGCATGCCAGGCAACTACAATAACCACAGAGCCACTGCTCCATCCCCTACTAAATATTCTTTTAAACATAACATCACTTTTAAATGTATTATTTATTTACTTATTTATTTTGTGTTAGTGAGGATTGAACCCAGGGTTAATCTCCCATCAAGCTACACACCAGAACATTTTTGCTTTATTTTTTACTTTTTGAGACAGGATTTGGCTAAGTTGGTGAGACAGGACTTAAACTTATGATCCTTCTGACTCAGCCTCCAGAGTCACTGGGATTACAGGTATGTGCCACCATGCCCTGTAAATTATATGAACTTTTGTTGGAAATGTCACATTTGTTCACTCAAATAAAAAATTATTTTAAATAAAATGTATTTATTCTCAGTTATTTTATTAAAAATAAAAAAATACAGTGCTAAACAAAATTGGAACATATTATACCCTATTTCAGTGGACTGGTTATCATGTATAAACTTTTGCATGCAAATGTTAAGTGGATCCTCTGAAATTATAAATTATTAAATGTCATCCCCTTGCTCTATATCTTTGGATAAAAGCATTTGAATCTTAATTAACCAATGAAACCAGTAATCACTTTACATGAACAAAATTGCAAAATCAGTCATTTTTAAATTTATTTTATTTATATCTGTTAGATTTGCCTTAAAATGAACTTATTTCAAAACTTTTGCTGTTACAAATATTTAATTTGAAAAACTAGAATAAGTAAGATGTTCCTCACCTCAGGTTATTTCCTCTTGTGATTTTGAAAATGATGCAAAATGAAATATTGTACTTAATATGGTTTATGATTGCTGATTACTTTGATACATTAACACATTCAGTTTGGTGATTATGACTATATCATGTACACTTGATTTATTTTTGTCTCTTTGTAGACTCATCCCCAAATTTTATGCTTTCAAGTTTTTTTGATATGGTATGAAAGGTATTCAGCATTTGTGTCCAATTATATTAATAACAGATTCACAAGTGAAATATGCTCATTTTTAAATGTGAATCTCCCTCTTTCAGGTCATCATTCTCATTTAACTCACACTTATTCTTTCTTCCTTGTCATCAATTCGAACTTTGTCTTTTTTCCAGTAGATGGTGGGTTCTGGGTGTCCACGGGGAGGCTGGCACTCCAGGATTGCAGGTTCTCCAGCTGCCACTACAACATCTGTGGGGTTTTGCCGGAAGTCATCTCGCAACACTGAAGAGAAACAATTACAGTAAAGGAAACTCAATGAGAGTAAATTTGCCTTTCTCTCACAAAAGCTAACCTCAAGTTTTACTTCTTCTAGTAAAAAACTTTTTGGATGTTTCCTGAGAACACAGTCATGCCCATCTTGAAATAGTCTCAGTCAACCTAAATGTTCATGAATAGGGGAATGACACAATCATGCATTTTTGCTCTAAAAGCCAAGCTTAAAACTGAGATAAAAAATTAGATGAAAAATATTTATGATAAAGTATTCAGATTTAATTTTAAAAAGCAAGTTACATAGCAATTCATGTAGCATGAGTCTGTTTTCAATAAAGAAAAAAAGAAACCCATACACCTGTTTGTAATAAATACATTGAAATAAACGTTAAGGATGGATGTTCCCAAACCTGAAGCAAGCCATGTGCCAGTGGTTTGTGAGCATGTGTGCCATTCTCTGTGGGGAAGTGGAGTGAGACTCTTTGAGAAAGTCCTTTCTCATGACATGAATATGGACAAGGTGCACCCTGTTCTTATTACACTTGAGAAGGCAGACCCATTGTTCACCCTCGCAACGCTCTAGCACCCACATACACAAGGCTCCATTTTCATTCTCTCTGCATCTCCACCTGCCAAGTGACATCTGGGCAGCGTGACATTTGGAGCAAAGATACCCCTTATAGCAGTTTTGCCAGTCTGAATTTCCCTCCTTTCATTAAGGAAAACAGCAGGTTGGACCTCCATTGTAACCTCCAAAAATCTGGCATGCCTAGCTCTCCAAATGTCACCTATCTATCAGCATGTGCTCTTCTACTTCTGGCAAAACGAAAAAAAAAAAAAAAAACCTGCAGAGTGTAGAAAACTATGTTTATTTGATAAATAAGGGATATACTATTTTTGGACATTCATAAAAGTTGAGATCAGCTAATGCATCATACATTTCAACTGTCTCCATTTTCCTAACTGCCTTCACTTTTCCGGTTTGATATTCCAGCACTGCCCAATTCAGTTATAAAGTGCCTAAGGGTAAAAATAAATCTATATGGATCTATGAACACATGCACATACTGGGTTATTGCATATTGCATATACACAAAAATGATAAACGAATATATACACATATGTATGCATTGTGTGTATGTACACATGTCTGAAATCAGCATTAGCCAGCTAGCCCTAGCATATTATGCAAATTTTCTGCTGCAAATGGAGATTAGGTCAAACCAACCACCCTCCTGTCCTATAATGAGGCTCTTTTCAGCATCGGGTTTTTTTTGTTGTGCCAAGTGTGTAGGTTAATTGCCATCCTCCAAATAAATAAAATCTCTATTCTGAAAATAGCTCCAGAGAGACAACCCAGTGACTTTTAGGGCTTTTCAGTTCTGTCTCTTCCAACATGTCCTTTAAAACAGTTTTCCATCTTAATGAAGTCATGTCCCTGCAGGAGATTAGAGAACCTTGTTTCCTATTGAAGGAGCACTAAGAAAGAATTCAGCACAAATTGCTTAGTCTCAGCTTATCAACTGATTAATTTCCTGCTTTTGATGCTAAGGAAATATGTTCCAAGTTAGCATCATGAACTGCACATTTTGACTAACTGGAAAGAAAGGTGTGATTTATATGCATAAGCATTTGCTTCTGAATGGTTTGAGGAAAGTGTGCATTTAAGTGTGACATTTACACAAGTGGTAAGAAGGGGTTAACAATGTGGTTTCCTCTTGCAGGTATATCCTCTAGAGAGAGCAAGCTGGTGACTAATTTATATTCTAAATACAGAACAGCTGCCTATTTATTCAATGTTAAGAAGTGCAAAAATATGGTAAGAGAGTGTTGAGCCCCCTACAATATCCGGTACCGGCAACAAATGGTGTTTTGGCAGACCTTCAATCTGTTTGAAAATGACACATCTGGCCAGTTGAAGGGCCTTCTCCTGGACTGGTCTCCCAACAAATGACATGACAAAAAGCCTAAGATCAAATGGTGCTTGAGACCATCGCAAATCATTCAGAGATGCAGCGTTGAACTGATCGGTAGTAATTCAAATTAGAAAAAAAAAAAAAAAGAAGGCCCTTTGACATGGGGAACAAAATGAAAACCATCATAACAAACTATAAGGGCTGCTACACTTAAACAATATAACATGTGTTTATGCATTCACAAAAAAAAAAAAAAGGAAAATGACTCCAATTTGCACATGAAGCCAAGAAATCTAACGTTGACTGTAATTTTAGGCTTTCAGACTATTCACTCAGAGAGTAGGGTGAGATAATGATATAATTGGTACTGTACCCTCTTCAACTTGTAATATGCTCTTTGGGGTTTGTATATAACACAGCTAATTCATTTGTGTCTAGTGATGTCATTTCATTTTCCCTAAGTCTTCGGGTAAAATCTATTTCTTCTTGCTGGATCCAATACCATTTCAAGAGAAAACTAAAGTGATAGGATATCACTACTGATATTCAATTATGAATGATTGTGACTTTCATGCTTTCTGGTTTTTTTTCTTTGTCTCTCTCTCTCTCTTCTCTCAGGTGCTTCCTCTGATTTTGTAAGATGTCCTGTGGCCCAATGAAGAGCATACTTGAAAAGTTTCTGAGTGTAGCCTCCAGCCAATACCCAGCAAGAACACATACTATGTCCTCAGTCTAACACCTGGGAGGACCCAAGCTGACATCAAATATTGTGGAAATTTACACTCAGCAAAAGAAGATTAAATATCCTAAAATAATAATTAAAATAAAATAATACCCTAAAATGCTTTATATCTAGTTGTGATTTTACATCTTATGCTGCTTTCTTCTGTGTCCTTACAACTCAAAATGCTTTGACACACAAGGGTTCCTTCTTTCCTAAATCAATAGTTTTCTTTTTGTTTTTACTTTTAATCTCAGTTAAGGCAAATCATTACGCAGAAATTTCCACATCAGTTTATTAAAATAAGTTGGCAACAACAATAAGGAGAAACACACAATGAATAAATATCTGGAAGATACTTTTCTGAAGCAGAGTGTATTTGGGCTTCCCAGTGAAGTTATTAGAAATGTAAAGGCTAAAAACATTATTGATAAAAGTATTTGTACACACAATTGGATAAGGAAAACCATCTTAAACAAACTCAATTGATCATGAGAAAGGTAATCTAGAAAGGAATTAGAGTAATAAGCACAACTAGCAGCAGTTTAAAACCAAAGGCCATTATGAGAACACAGAACACAAGGCTCCTTGCAAGCAGAATTTCTCTGTGTGTGTGCAAAAGTTGTGGGAGCATACCCACATCCAGATTTCTCAGTAGAGATCAAGTCCCAAACATATACACATGCAGTGCATGATTTATTTCGTTAATACAAAATTTCAGTGGATTATGACACTTAGAAGCATACACGGGAGCTTTCAGTCTTGCAGATCGATAATACGTGAAACTATGTGCTGGTGTTTAAGAAGAATATTTTTCGTGGTGCTGTGGACTAAACCAAGGCCTTCTCTATGTGTTCTCCACCATTGAGCTATACACCAAGCTCCTAGAATTTTAAGTTTAAGTGAATTTTTGGATCAGAAACCAGGCACATCTACAACACTTTGGATCTCTGCTTAAAATAACTGTCCCACAATTATAACTAAAATGATTTGAACATACACTATGTGCCAAACACACATTATGCACATGAGTAGCTCATTTCAACAGTGCTTATTGTTTTAGGTAAATATAGCTTTTAATCCCAGTGTCTGACACTTGACTGTAGACACAATTATTAGGTTTAACTGAAGTTTAACATCATCCTCTTCTTCTTATAGTATCCCTGTTGTGCTTCTTATAGTTGTCCCTGTAGTTCAGAATGTTCTTATATCTTCCTTGAATTGCTGCAGGGATATCCTATTTAACCTTTTTTTCCTCTCATTTCCCTTCTAAATTCTTCATTGTAACTCTTATGAGCTTGCAAGAATGAGAATGTGATCATATCAATTCTTTTCTTACGTTCGTTAATTGCTCTTAGGATGGAATTCTGTCTTTAATATGACTTTACACAATGTTTAGAATGGGGTCCTTGCTCGTATCTCCGGGTCATCACAGACATTTCTGCAATGCTCCGCCATAAACACGTAGAGAAACACAGCTAATTATCACTGGCATGTGATGATCTGTCTGTCTGAAAATATTTCCCAGTTTCCCATTTATGCTCCTAATTTTATTTATTCTTTTCTCAAACCATATATTGAGCCTTATTGTCAACCTCTGACTCATGGATCTGAAAATTCTTTCTTTAAACATTTATACTAAACTAGATAACCTTCCCAAGGGCTCCCATCTTGAAGAGCAGCAGAACAGTTAGACAAGTCCTTTTAATTGGTTGACTAAATTAATACACCCTTCTTCAAGAATTACATCGCAATCCTTTCCCATTATATAATCCAGAACACATTGTTCTGATTCAATTTTAAAATGTCTTTTATGAATAACAATTTCAGTTGGTAAGATTCAAGGTTTAGTGTTTGTCTTGAGTACCTACATGCTCTAAAATAAAAGCCAGATAGTTCAGGAAGGGAAGATAGCAATTTTACAAGGACACAGTAGATTCATGTGCAACCACCAAAACTGGTCCCACAAATTACACTACATAATAGCTTTTTTTTTTTTTGGTACTGAGGATTGAACCCAGGAGTACATAGCCAATGAGCTGCACCCTCAGCACTTTTTATGTTTTATTTTGAGACAGGATTTCACAAAGTTGCTTAGAGCCACTCTAAGTTGCTGAGTGTGGCTTTGAACTTGTGATCCTCTGCCTCTCAACACACTGGGATTACAGGAATGCACCACTTCACCCAGCAATAGCACATATTATAATAAGCGAAAAGGAACTTGTACAAATTAATTTCTCAGCCTACCACCACCAATACTATCAATGATCAGTACAGGAAATGATCAGGTGTGATCGTTATGAGCAGGAAGCTCAGAACTTTCATTCTACTTGAGAGGAAAGCACCCTGTCTTCTCCTAGACCACAGGGCCATTGTCAACTGCCACGCGGGGAGCTCCATGTCAGGGTGAAAGTGAGTTTATGCACGTGACAGCCTGAGCTAAAATAATCTGGGTTCTTGGTGACACAAATGGACAAGTTAATGCTGAAAACTAGGCTAACTCTGGACTTTCTAGTTAGCTTCCCTTTCATTCCAAAACCAGTTTAAATTAAGTTTTCCCTTCCAACTGAAAACTCCCTACTGCTACAGCACAGTAATTCCATGTTTTTCTGAGCTTTCGTTGACTCAAATTATAAATGATTCTTAAGGAGAATTGCCGTTTTCAGGAAACCACTTCATTTTAATTGGTACAATCCAACAAAATATGGGCAGAACAAACTGGCCCGTTACCAGTTAAATAGCCAATATGATCTAATATTTGGGGGACAAGTCAAAAGTGGTTTCTTCTGCAGAGAAGGTGAATAGGAAAGAAAGGACTCAGAGGGGAGACATCCTGCTGCTGCTGTGCAAACTGACTCTCCAGTCCCCTGTAGCATGCTGGCAATTCCAAAATGAGAAGCTCTCCGCCCCAACTCAAGCCTCCCTGTGTAAGCAAATTCACTCAGCAAATGATCCAGATAAACCAGTGGTATGAATTGGAGCATGTTGAATAAACAAGAATGCCCTGTGACTTGCTCATTTTCAAGTCACAGCATTTTATGAAGCTTGGTATTCTGCAGGGAATAAAATATACAAACACACAATTCATGCAGGAGAAATGGCCAGCTCTGGGTTTCTTAGCCAAGTCTTTATTCTTGAACGCTTTTTTTAGCTCTGTTCTGTCCTCACCAACAGTATAATTTGAAGTCCTGCTAAGTGTGCCAAGTCTTCCTTCATGTTTTCCATTAATGTTTTAAACTTGCTGAAGGATTCTTAGAAATTGCATGGCAACATTGTGCTCTCTGTAATTTGTATCCGTAACCTCTGTAATGCATATGTTCTCCTTAGGGACCAAGTGTTGAGATCATTCATAAACTCTTGGATCACATGTGGCACTGCAAACTGGTGACATCTGACCACAGCAGACTCGAGGCCTGTCTCTGGCAATCATTTCCTTTGCTTCGCAGTGAAGGAGCCAGCATTTGGCATACCTTCAACACTTGCAAGTCCTATTTTTGGCAAAGTCTAGCATCTGATATTTGACAGGGATCTGCATACCCTATCCATTAGTTTATGAGGAAGTTGTGGACTGAGGCTAATTAATGTTTAATTGGTTCCTCTTTTTTTTTTTCCCTCTCTTAAAGAGCCATCATCTTCAAAAGTGTTCATGGGGGACTAACATTTCCAGAATCAGAGAAATTGCAAAGGAGAAGGCTCACATTAGAGATTGTACCCAACTTTAGTACATGTGAAGAAAGTGGTGTTTAAACACAATATTAAGCTAAATGCACTTAAGACAATTCCTTCCTCCACTGAAGGAAAAATTCTCTCCATGCCCCCAAATATTCTGTACTTCGTCCAGTCTTGGTCACAAATATGCCTTTAACTCAGGACATTAGAAGACATAGCACTTTTAATTTAGAAGTCAGAACTGCACAGGCTAGCTGTAAGTGAAAAACCACACTTAATACTGTTGCTCTGTATGGTAACAAGAAGGAAATACCAGATTCTTGGACGTTTATATCACTGCCTCTTGCTTTCCTTGGATCTGAGCACTGATACTACTAGATAAATAAATACATAAGTAAATAAATAATAAACAAGCTCAATGATATTATAGGATTTACATTTACAGGCTAATTACAAACAACCATCTGTCTCCCTCCAGTTTTTCAATCTGGTTCATATCCCATGAGAATCAAGTCTTCAGCCAAAGCAGGCAAGCTGTGGGGTACCACGAAGGCTTGGTGCAGATGCCTGTAGACAGCATTCACTATGAAATGGCTTTTATTTTTCTACAATCTGCACCCCCTCATTATCCCCTTATTTATCCTTCACCATTTGACCAAAGAAAACAAAAATTTGAAAGGATTACAAATCATTCATATAAACTTATAAAAATTTTCTATTCAAACTATGTAAGTATATCTTTAAATTTAAAATGTACATAAGTATACATTTAAATTCAAACTTCAGGATTCATTACTCCCTTATAAACACACCTGTCAATTTGCATAAAGGAAGTGAAGAGTGCTATCAAGTACATATTAATGTGCTGCTTTATTCTGGATCCCAATGGTTTATGGCTCTCCTCCCATCTTGTTAGCCCTTATCTGAAGACATTAGCTTTTACGCTGCACAGTTCACAGAGGTACACAGTGTAAGCAGCATCCTCCTTTCACTCCAGCCTCTCCTAGTATTAAAGTATCATTGCTCTGATATTTCTTTCCCATGGTGTATTTTGATGTGCATGATCAACATGAATTACAATGCCAAGTAACTGCCAGATGTCATGAGTTATAAACTCAATAGTCTAAGGATTATTACACATTAGGGCACCCTACAGTGTAAGGGTGTCCTGGAATTTATATGTTATTTATTACCTATTGGCAGGGTCTCAAAGTAATCTCGCCCCTGCTGATGAAATGAGGGTTGGAAGGAGAAGAAGGTCAAGGTCAACCTCCCTTCTCAAGAAAGCTAGTTACTTTGAAACTACTGTTACTTCGTCTTTTTCCTCAGTACGTGAAATACAACAAATCTCTGAATAAAGGAGAGATATGATATAATAATGCCTCTTTGGGTTTTCAACTTGATTTTGCTGGATTGACAATTTCCATTATTCCACCTGTTTTCCAATACATTTTGTGACCTTAACCTCCGAAGGTCCATCAGATTTAGAAGGTACTCAGAAATTACACCCTAATCCTTGGACTTAAAAATAGTTTGAGAGTTCATTCTTTTCTTCTTTTACAGAGGAACATGGATTAAAGTCTACCTGCAAAATAGATTACATTTGAAATTTTAATTAAAAAAGAAGATGCCCAATTCTCTAGGCTGTTTGGTCTTGCCTTTCCAGTACTACAATTTGCATATGTCCACATCACAAAATGTGGAGATCCCTCTATGCTGTCATGAATTTTCCTGGAATGAATGCAGTTTGATATATTCTTCGGGTAATGTTTTATGCGATCGCTACATGGCAAGAAGCTTGACGTGTTTCCTAGTCCGGAATGCAGCATGTTTCTTTTTTAATTGGCTGATTAAAAAAACCCTGTAACTTCCTACCTTATCCCAAAGCTCGAGAAAGCCTCTTTCCTTTTGCCACCATATGATTTCTGAATGTTGCAGCTAACAGTCAGCAATCTCATTACTCATCTACCATAAATCTTCAAAAGCATCAAAGTGTTTGACAGCTAAGTTGGAGGAGAAAGCAAGGAGCATATCGAAGCACTTTTCATGAATGTAAATATCTTAAAGACTAAATTTAAATTATTTCAGAAAATTCATATTATTGACAGTGAAAAGAAAACAATGTGTTTAACAATTTTTGTTTACCTGTGAAAAACACAATTCTTTACCCCACCTCCAGGCCTTCCAAAATTTCCTTGAAATAAACTAATATTCAACAACAAATATCAAAAATCTTTTAAGAGTATAACTGATACCAGTTTCCTTTAATGAAAATTGAATTGCTGTCCCCAAATATGATTATTTAAATTTTTGAATTCTTTAAATGAAACTTATGCTTTATGAGAAATTAGAAAGAACTCCTCTTACACATAATGGTTTAAAAAGAATACTCCTCCTTCCCTCTGATTTACACTGGAGCCAACCCTGACCAGCCACAGAGCACAAAGTCTTAGCAATAAGAATAAATGCAATCTCCGATTGAGTCTCTGGCTGCATTTCATCCCCCACCCTCCTACTCCTATTGTTCTCAGCCTGAGGAATTACTACGCTCACTACACTTGGCACTATCAAAAAGCTTAGACACTAAAACAAGCTCATAGAGTCAATTCTTGCTTGGAGAGGAACCACACACAGGTGACAATCTTGCTGCAAGGGATGGTTTTATTTTCTTTCCTGTAGAAAATTAACATGCTAAAATGTGCATACATTTAGTTGCCTTTTAGATCAAAACTTGATAAGTAAAGATGTACCAGGAAGTCTGTCAAAAGTCCATTATTTTGACCCTATCAAAGCAATTCATAACACCATATTATTAATATTCACAACCAATCTTAATCCCTAATGTTGGCCTTTTTCATGCACCAAATATAACCATTTTGCCTCACTCCCTCTAAAGTTCAGAAAGTAAATATTGCACTCTCAAAGGAGTTACTGCCCTTCTAATATCCCATGGAACTGCGAGAAAATTTATTCATACCTTCTGAAATACAAATCTTCAATATGACCTATGAGTTGGATAATTATGTATTTTATCCTTTGAGTTACACACTTTTAAAGTCAAAAGAAGCACTATTAGTCATTAAGGGTGAGTACTACAATTGTGGGATCAAAGATGAGGCTGTAGAGATTTACAAAGGATAGATCACGTAGCATTTGTAGAGAGAGGTAAGTGAACACTGAGCCCAGATTTTCTGGGATGGATCATCCAGGAATGACTTTTAAATGTTATGAAACTCCTAATTACAATTTCTGTAAATGAGTATCCAAGAGCTGGGATTTATATGCAATAATATAATTCTTATATTATTAAAGGTGTTTATTTCTGTTATAAAGTATTATTAGGACAACACAACTGCAATAGTTTCCCCCTAAACAATTATAAATTTCACCCATTAAGTTATACCAGGCTCATTTTTAAAAGTAATTTTAATGTGCCATTTAATTTTTCTTTGCTTAATTGATACCAAATTAGTTGGATCATCATTATTCTCTTTTCAGTAAGTTCTAGTTGTACCTATTCATGCTAAGTAACAGAAGCATTTTATCTTTTAATTACTCACTTTTTATTCAATAAAAATGCACTGAACATTCAATGTTGATTGAAGGCACTACGAAACATATCTTAAAGAGTGTAATATAGTTCAAACAGAGATCTTCCCCTCAGGGTGCTGAAGAGATTTAGGAAAGTTACCCTATAAGATCCAGAAAGCAGTGTCTGAGAACAAGTCCATTGAAATTGCCATTAAGCTACCAGGAGAGAAACCTTTTTAAACAGAGTTTTTAGAGGTGTGAACTTCAGATCTGGGTTTGGAATATGCATCATATGCTTTAATTAGTTGCAAGAGGAAAATAAACATGCTGGAATATGCTTGCGTGTACCTAAGACCATCTCCGGAAAGACACAGAAGATATTAATAATACCAAATGTCTTTGCAGAAGTAAAAACCGTGAGAAGTGAGGAATAGGAGATAAAGAATTGAAAATGTCTACTTTGTCCTTTTTCATTTTTGAGTCTTGTAAATGTGTTAACTACTTATTAATATACATATTTAGTAAAGCATAAATTCAAGAGAAAATATATTGACTCTAAGTGTTTTTGAATCATACTGTCCCAACTAGTTTCCTTGGAAAGAATTGTGAAGAGGGTATGCAGATGTGATTTCTTGAGATTCACTGTGTAAAAACTGCAATTTTATAAAACAGTTACACTTTGAATGCAAATGTCAGTAAAATACCTTAAGGCTGATCAAAATACACAGCTTGGTCAATTGTTTCTTAAGATAGAATAAAAATTAATTTGGCTGGAATGGTGGCTTAGTTGTTGAAGTGCTTGCCTGGCATGCACAAGGACCTGGGTTCAAACCCCAGCACAGTATATACGACTAATTGTTGGAGAAACAAAGGCCAGATGAAAAAAAAATTTTTTTAAATTGACTCTTTCTCTCTCTCTCAACTGTCCTCCTCTCTCTTAAAAGAAAAATTCATAAGCTTTCATTTTGAGGCAGTCTTTTCATTTAACATTGCCAGTTCTACCATGAACCAGGTGGTGGACAAGCTGATAAGCTTGCAATTTAGACCTGTGTCTTAGGGGTCAAAATAGAGTACAGGAGAGGCAATGAGCAGGTTTTGAAGGGACCGGCAAGTAATGGAAACCTTGCTGCAGTAGAGGGAGGTTTAAAGTCATCACACATGCAGTGTTGACTAAAAACCCCAAGTATCATTTACTTCTAAAATGTTCTTTATTTCTCTCAAATAAACATTGTGAGACTATGAACCACCTCAAATACAAGAATGAAGAAAATTCTAAATGAATCCTCCTTTTAAAAGTAAAAGCTTATTATCATATGAAAGTTCCTTTTTATGGAGTTCTCCTTGGAGAAAAACATAAAAAAAACTGAACTTTTATGTTCTTATAGTTTGAATGTATAAAACAATAACTTTTTTATTTTTTTTTAGAAACTGGCATTTATTTTCCATAACCTCATTTCCATTCTGCTTACATATTCACAGAACAACACCTTAAGACCACTCGGTGCTTGTTCCTACCCACTCAGTGGCCTGAGCAGTGGTTGCTGCGGACCAGTCTTCAGCAGCTGGCTGGGCGCTCCAGTCTTCAGTAGGGAATTGCTGAATAGGCACAGAGGGCACCTGCATACCTTCAGACCAATCGGCAACCTCAGGTTGAGTAGCAGTGAACTCAGGAGCTGGAGCAGTCATTCACCCTGAAATTCCTCCTTGGTAACAGCTTTTTCAGCAGCAGCCTGCTCTTCCTTTTCAATCTCTTCAGGATCTCTGTAGAAGTAGAGATCGGGCATGACCTCCCATGGGTGTTCACGGGAAATGGTGCCACGCATACGCAGAACTTCTTGGGCCTCATCCACCACATGAGACCCACAGAATGAGCTCCCTTGCTGTTGCATGGAATGGCAA
>PVKS010001539.1:60555-130564 GCA_004027875.1 Aplodontia rufa
AGCCCTGGGATCAGTAACTACCAGAAGACGTGGCTCCCGGAAGGCTCCCTGGATCTGGTTAGTGAAGGTTCCAGGAGTGAAGCGGCCAGCAATAGGAGTGGCTCCAGTGGCAGCAGCAAACTTCAGCACAGCCCACTGGCCAGTATTCCTGGAGGATATGACACTGACATCAGCTGGGTTTAAAATGGCAACAATAGCATGAGCTGCCAGCAGAAGCTTCTCCCAGGTCCTCTTCAGATTTATGATGTAGATGCCATCACTTTTCCTTTTGTAGATATACTGCTCCATCTGGAAATCCAGGTTGGTGCCACCTAAGTGGGTTCCTGCTGCAAGGAATTTGAGGACATCCTCCTCCTCCATTTGCAGGACATCAAGGGCTCTGGACATTGTGACAGTTTCCCTTTAGGTTACGAGGGAAACCAAGAACAACGCCGTCTGGACCCTCCCTGGCTGGTGTGGAAAAGGACTATTTTTTATTTTAAAAGTGAGGTAGAAGAATATTTATAGGCTAAGTGAAATGACATTATTTAATCTCTCAGCATAGTTTTTCTTGTAGGATGATAGGTGATGTACCCATAAAATGCATTATATTCCATCTTAAACAATATAATTAACCCTTAATGAAACTTTCCCTTTACCAGTAAAGTCAATTTTGTTTAATCGTTGGGTTCATTATAATGTCAGCTCATTAAAATGTTAGTTAAAACTCATTAAAATTCATACTAAGAGGTAATAACTTCATTACTGTTGTATGATGTGAAGAAATAGAAAATGCTATCTTATCATTTAATTGTTTTCAAAACTGAACAGAATTGCACAATAATAAGGTTCACTGTATATTTTCAATAGCTCTCAGAACTTAAGCATCCTGAAAATTGAACATGTGTTTTTCAAAAGCAAGTTTTTCTTTTTCCAGCAGAGTTTTTAGATGTTGGTCTTTCAATTAGAAAAAGTGATTGATATTACAGATGGTGGTTATCAGAAATAGAAAATCATTTGCAATAACACTCACATTTATTAACATAGTTTTTATCTTTCAATATTTGTAAGTTTGAATTAGACCAGAATTTCCACATTATGACTAATTGCCTTCACTAAGAAATACTTCAATACCTTGGAAGACTTATGTCTGGTGGCAATGGAAATAGAAATTATATTGGAAATTATCTAGATTTTTCAGTGCAGCTTCAATAATTTCATGTTTTTTCCTCATAGAATTTTAGCCACAGTAAACCCATTCATAGATTTTGGGTGAGTCATTATATGTGATTTTCCCCCTCCCTAATCCTTCATGATGAAATCATTAACATTAAATCACTGAGTAAACTCCATCTATTTCAAATGAATATTTCTTCATCTTCTTGAATTCTCTCCTAATATTCTTCCCACCAGCCAAAACTCATCTGTGTACTTTGTCAGAAACTTCCAATTCTTAAAACATAGTCAATGCCATTCAAAATGGAATGTTCCTGGTATGCAATCTTTTCAGCTGACCTCTTCCAGTTCTGCCACATAGTAATGGCCCCAACAGGTAGTCCTGTAGCCCTGAGTCTCCCTGGAACTTCAGTCCTTCATACACCTGCCTGCTTCACATTGCTACTTCAGTATCTTAACTTTAACAGGGACAAACTTAATTTCTTGATTTTGTCCCAAAAGTCTTCGACTCCTTAATCTTCCCTGTCTTTTGTATATAGCATCATGTTATACAAATTGTTGAAGATGTGATTATATTTCCTCCATTTCTGACACACATGGACACACTCACAAACACTTATAAGGGCTTGATTATTAGTAAGGTCCACTGACTGTGAAACTTATTCACAGTCTCTTTACCTCTCTTTCTGTCACTTTGTCTGGGTCACCATGATCTCATGTTTTATTGCTGTTGATGCTAAAAAATCTTGCCTTGACTCTTCTTCTCCCTAAAGTCAATTCTCCACACAGAAGGCAGAGAGAGCTTTTTAAAATTATGAAAGAGATATTGTCATCCTTCTATATAAAAATTTCCAAAGGATTTCCTATACATTTAGAAGAAAATAAAAATCCTTACTGTGGTTACAAGGTACCTAGCGATCTAGCCTCTTATGCTACCATACCTGTGCCTCCAATCCCAATAGCATTCTACCCCAGCCCCACCGACCCCTTCCTTCTACTGGGGAGACCGGTTACTTCTTTAGGTTCCCTTTCTTCACCTCAGTCAATCTATAAAAGGTTTTGCCCTCAGGAGTTCTAGCAGCTCTCCTTTACTTGCTAGTCAAATCTCAATTTCGCCTTTTATAAATACCCACTTTAAAGAAGTAGGCAGATCACTCACATCAGATCCCTCAGGTTTCTCATCCCAAACTGCATATGCAAATGCAAATTGGGTCCAGGAAAGCAGGGATCTCCTTCCACTGGTTTACTATTGTATCTCTGAGGTCTGGGATGCGTGCTTGGCACTTAATAGGAGCACAGTAATTACTTACTAAAAACATAAAATAAATGAAGAGTTTCAGTTCTTAACATTAACTAAACTGGATATAGTTAATTGCTGTACATGATTATTAGGAAGTTCCATATATAGGTCTAGATTTTACTCAGTCACTGCATAAGAAATTGCTTCTTCCTTTGTTTTAGCAAAGTATAAACTTCTTTGAGAGACGTAACTGTAGGACGATCTTCCATGAAATTCTCATCATTTTTCATTGTCTCTAACTCACAAGTGTCACTTCAAATGGTCAGGAAAAGATCAGAAACACATCACAACATACCATCTTCATAATTTTCTTTCTAATTTTTTTGGGGGGATACCAGGAATTAAACCCTGGGGTGCTTAACCACCTGGACACATCCCTGGTCCGAGTTTTTTTGTTTTGTTTTGTTTTATTTTTTTAAGATAGGGTCTTGATAAGTTGCTTTGGGCATCAATAAGTTGCTGAAGCTGACTTTGAATTTGTAATATTTCTGCCTCAGCCTCCGAAGCCACTGAGATTACAGGCTTGCACCACTGGGCCCAGATAATATTCAGGCATTTTTTAAAAATCGTGTTTTGAATCTTTATTTTGAAATTGCTCACATGTCTAGTAGGGTGAGGTATATCAGTGGCTATTAAATGGCCAAGATTTCTCCACTAGAGGTCAATACAAATGTCACAATGACCCTGTGAGGTAGGAAATTTTTTTTTCTGAATAAAAATATAGACGTTCCAAGATGCCCAGGTGAAACAAGTTAATAAGAAGCCAAAACTTCAGAAGAGATTGATTTTTATCCTAGTTCCTACTCTAATAATATTGTGATGGAAATTTAGGCAAAAAGGATATATTTTATGATTCTGTAACCTAATAATCAAAGTATATTAAAAATAATTTAACTTGGTAACTAAGGTCTTCATTATAATCAGTTATTGTACCCTGCTGTGAGATAGTGATTTTGAACATTAGCCTAAATCTATTTTTAATTCAGAATTCATGATGAAACTTCATACTCTGAATAAATCCCTAATACGTGCTTGATTCTGTACAATTGCCTTTTTAATAAAAAGCTAGAGAACAAAAGCTAATGGTGAGTGCATTACTGATCAGAATGATACTGCTATCTTTCTCTATAATGAACTATTTAAGTTTTTCCTAATGGCATGCTAAAATCCTCAGAATTGTACTCTTCCCCTCCAACCACCTATTTAAATCAGTCTCTTCTTTTAGCAAAAGCATACCTAATTGGCTTCAATCATTTCTGTATTTTCATTTGCTTTTAAAATACACCAAGGAAGTATGTGCAACCTCGGAGATGGCTCATTTCTCCAAGTGATATCAAAATAATAGGTTATATATACATATACTTTTTGCAGTTACAAGAACACATAGAACTTTGTACCTTCAGCTATTCCCTCTTTTCTGGGGGTTAGGTCCACAGATTTTGGTGAATAAAAGCCCAAGTTGAGTGCCAGAATTTTGGTTATTAGCTGTGGCATTTGGGGTAATTTATTTATCCTCTCTCAGCTTCCGCTTCTTCATTTGTAAAATGGGAACAATGGTGTCTATCATCTACGGTGGCAATAAGAATTAAGTAAAATCATTTTTGGCTGATCAAGGGCATATGTACATGCATTATCATGGTTCTGCATGATCCAGTAGACATGTTTAAGGTCTTATATTCCTCCTTATAAAGTATATGCTTTCCTGAGTAGTAATTCCTCTCATCGAGTACATAAATATATAACTACATTGAGGATCAAACATAAAAATATATAAATGTCTCTATCATTGCACTAATTTGAACAATGTGATATTTGATAATATTTTGCACTAGCAAAATGATATCTATTAGGCCTGAATAATCTGGTTGAAATCTCTATATTAATTAGTTTAAATATTCACAAATGAATATTTGTGATACTTTAAATATGCTTTATATTATTTTATAAAAAATCCTAGTTACATACTTTTTGGACCATCTTAGTAAAATCTCAAGAAACAAAACAGTCAAGATTTTTAGCAAAAGAAAAATGATCACTGACTTGTAGCAAAGAAGTGCAAAGAATCACTAATCTAATACTAAGCCTAATTCTTAGTGAACAATCATGTAATTTTTGATTGAGAGTAGATATTGTAACAAAAAGCATTTATTCTTAATATTTTTTTCTATGTTAAAATTTGTAAGATTTTTCTCTTTCTTTATATATTTAACTTAGCCTGGTTAAATTTAACTTATTTATATTTAACCTGGTCCTCAATATTACATGACTACTGTTGGCAAAAAAAAAAAAAAAAAAGCCACCCTAAAAATAAATAAATTTCTAGCTTATCCAAAGAAAAAAGTTGGAACTATTAAAGAAAAATAAATAAATTGTCGCATTATTAATTTCTAGAGAACTAAAAATCACCTGTTCCTGACAGTTCTTTTACTCTCCAAACGCCTGTTAGTCAAAGAAAAGCTGTCCCGCCCACCCCCTGACATCTTTAATTGACTTCCTAGAGACTGTTATCAAGAGCTACTCAAGCGGGGCTAATAGTGCCAGTAGATTGCTCACACATGGCAAGGGGTGGGTGTGCTGGACTTTAAAAGGCTGGAGGGAGAGCCTATTCTCCATTCAATGTGTGAGCAGGTAGCAAGGGTTATCCCAAAAGCAATAAATCATCAGTCAGCAGGTTTTTTTTTTCTTTCTTTCCTTTTTTTTTTTTAAGAGAGAGAATGACAGTGAGAGAGAATCAATTTTATTTAGTTTTTCATCTACTTTTCATTACTCTGACACTTAGGTGTGTATGTGGTGCTGGGGTTCAAACCTGTGTCCTCACACATGCCAGGCAAGTGCCATAACCGTAACAGCTAAGCCACAGCTCCAGTCCCTGTCAGCAATCTCGATGCAGAAAAATGTGTAAGAGGGAGATGGAGAAATTGGTGTTCACAAACGGACTCTTCCCATTTGCCCCCTATCTCTACATTTAGGTTGTAACTCTGAGCTGTGTTTGATGTTGGGAACTAAATAAAAAGACACTGTCCATAAAGAGCCTCTCTACTCACAATTAATATTGGTTCTTCTGTGAGCACATTCTACTCGCAAGAGACCTCAAATGTGATGCAAAAAGGAGCTGGCAGAGTTTAAGCCAGTCCACTCATTTAGTAAAGTTTAAAAGTCGTTCCCATAGGAGGAGCAGCACATCTGGTGCCTAAGATCCTCTGCTTGGACTGCTGCCTTGGCCCATCAGGATGGAGAGTGCTATTTGTTTCCTTTATTTTATTTTGCCACTGAATTTCTCATTTTTGTACACGATATTTAATTGAAATAGAATGAAAAATTTCCTATAAAATCCAGCATGTTGTTTATCTTCTTAGCTTTTATTAAAACACCATAAATGTAATTTCACATGGATGCTTGCCCAATAGTTCCAAAACCATTGCCTACCTCCTCCCTACAAACCCCAATTTTTTTTTCCTTTGAAGTAGGACTAAGTCTGGAGATTGCTTCAATCCCAACAAAACATAAACAATTATATTTTATGTCTACAGACCACACTCCCACTTGCTCTACAACTTCAGAACTTCACTTACTAATTTTATTTGTATGCTGTGTCAAACTATGAAAATTTTCTCTTTTTGAATAAAACATATAATACATCTATCAATGTTATTATTTTTGCTCATTGATATCCAGTTATGTTCTATTTATTTATGATTATAGCTTTACATAGAATATGACAGTATATACGATATATTCTAGGATACTGAATAGGAGCTCAGAATTCAAGATGATAAAAGTTACACAGATAATATTTTCTAAATACTTCCTCTATCACTCTGTAAGAAGAAATATATAGCCTTAATATTTTTTTCTTTTCAAATAAGAGGAAAGGAAATAAAAATTTCCATTTACTCTGAAGATTCTGTCTACATTTAGGAATACTTTGCTGAAAAAATAATTCCTTAGTTCCATCAACCTCAAGGGGTCTTAGTGTAAGAGAAGCATGAAAAGTATTTTGCAAATGAAATGATTTATATGATGATGGCATTTGACAATTATTAATGAGTGAAAAAAGGCAAATTAGCTATTGCCTCCAACATTTTTCAAAAAGGAAGAAAAGAAGGATTTTTCCTCTTTAATTTCAGACTCACCTATTTTGCCCTAAATAACTATATTCACAATGTCAACTATTATAGAAAATTTCTAATGTTATAATTGAATATTTGTTGCTCTATATTCTTTCTCTTGGTTCTTTTTTTAGTGTAGCATTTAAAAAAAACTTTCACTAGTGATTGTAACTACTACAAAAGATTTTCAGGGCTTTTCATTCTCAAAGGTAGGAAAAAAGGGGCTTTCTTTAATCGACCCTGCAAGCTTTCCAAATTATGATTATAATTCCATTCATTGTAAAGACAGTTAAATTGGTTGTTTTTAGGTTAGCATTATAGTTTCATTCTTCTTCTTAGTCTCTTTGATCATTTTACATTTTGAAGTTACAAGCCAGTAAATACAAACATCTACTTTACATCAGCAATAGTAAACTCTTCATCCATTTTTCTTGCCATCTCCTACTTTTAGGCTTCTTACCACTCAGGAGACAGTAAATTACTGACTTAGCCTTGGTATGGAAATGTGTGGACTATAAGGAAAAGGTAACTTATCAAAGTCACAATGATTCACATATTATTCCAACAGGCAGACTTAGCAATAGTCAACACGTACCAAATGTGAATAAATATTTCTTTAAAAAAACCTAAATAATTACAAAGGGAGAAAAACAGAATAAACCCTTAATTAAATAAAATAAGTATAATGAAAAATAAACAGAATTTTTTAAGAATACATAATGACATTATAAACTTTAATTTGAAATATTCAAAGAAAACATCTTTCAACATGGTTGTGAAATATTATAGGTCGGATACACTGTACATTAATATGAATTTGTATAAGATGATGCCAATACAGGCTTAAAGTAATCTCAGCATAATATTATTGTGTAGAAGATTAATATAAATATTTCTAGCTTTCTGTTGCTAGATGTATTTGAGCTGCTAGATGTACTTGAACACGTGGTAACCAAATGAAAATGTTCCACAATATAAAACCTGGTGTGTATTCTTTAGGTCTGAGCTGAATGCATGATCAATGTAATGAAAATGGAGTAATACAGGAATTGATGAGGCTGACTAAAGACTGCTACATTAACAAGGCAGAATATCACAAAGTGAAAAAAGCAGAAAACCCACACTGAATGCTTAACTCTGTAAAAACCACAATACGTTTATACTGGCAAACAACAGAGGAACAGTCAAAATAAACATCAATGTCTTGGATAAGGTTGAAAAGGGGAGAAAAAGGCGAGGGAGGGTGGGTTGAAGCAGTGGCTCAGCAATTGGAGTGCTTGCCTGGCACGTGTGAGGAACCAGGTTCAAACCCCAGCATCACATGTGTAATTAAGCGTTGGAGAAACAAAGGCCAGATGAAAAATTTAAAAATAGAGGTGATTCTCTCTCATCCCTCTCTCTTTCTCTCTCTCACTCTATCCCTGTCTCTTAAAAAAAGAGAGAGAGATAGAAAGGAATGCACTAGCAGATATTTATATCATAAAGAGAAAAACATTTTAAATTATGACATTATAGAAAGGCCCAGACTATGAATAATTTGAGGGACTTTCCAGTTTCAAAGAAGGCCATACACACTTCCATTTAAAAAATATATACACATATACATATGTATATGTGTATATATATTAAATGTATACATTAAATATAATATATATACATATATAAATTTCTAATGAGAGTATCTGGTCAATCAAGGTTCAATCACTGATGAGAAATTCAGTTGTGGAGCACTTGCCTGGTATGTGTAAGACCTTGGATTCAATCCCTACTACTGTAAGAAAGGAGGGAAGGAAGGAAAGAAGGAGGAAGACAAGAAAGGAGGAGTGAGAATGAATGTGCTGACTGAATGGAGGGAGTGAGAGAAAGGACATGTCACTGTGAGTCACTTAAGCCACACTGGCATCTTCCAATCACCTAGCGATATGTCTTCACTTCTCTTTGTGAAAGCTCACATGGAAAGATTGATTTATTACCTACCTTAGATTTGGGCGGTTAACTGTTTAAAATTAATCAAGTAATTGCTAAAAGTTATGCCTTCTATGGTAGGAAGGTAGGAAGAAGGAGGAAGGGAAGAAAACCAAAAAGAATGGGGGGAAAGAGAGGTGGAAGATGAGAATGAGGAGGAAATGAAATACACTGACCTCTTGACTGGTACTAGTGGAGTATTAAAATTTCCAAGAGTGAGATCTTATAATTATATTCTCATTTATTCATTTAATAAATATCAAATATCCCCAACTTCGGATAAGGACTACACTAGCGTCAGGAGATGCAATGCTGAGCCAAAACATACATGAACCCCACAGACTCTGCTTGAAATAGCATGAGGTGGCAAAGCCAAAAGTGCATGATCTGGAGGAGAAAAAGTAGAGGAATTCAAAGAAAAGCACAATGAAGTCATGATTTAGGAAAATAACAGCAACAATGAGGAAAGAGAAGAATAATTTAGAAAAGACAATAATTGAGGAAAGAGAAGTCACATTTTTTAAGTTTGAAGAAAGCATTTAGCAAATATTAATTCACCATTTTGGTTCTATGTAGACAAGCAGATTTCTAAAACTTTAAAGTTTAAAGGAATTAAATGGAAATTATAAATGCTGCTTTGTGAAACTTGCTTACACAGGACTTGAAACTATTGAAGGAAAGTTTGATATAACTGGGACTTTAAAACAGTTAGAAATACACATATAGCAGATGTTCTGAATTCCTTTGAGAAATAGGACCATTCTCAAATGCATTTAGATTTTTGAAAAATTATATATATGACAGTTAAATGAATATAGCTACTGAAAATGACAAATGTAATAAAACATGACACTATGCGTTTTGGGACATGCTTTTTAATTTGGTTGAATTTCACAAGTGAATTCATAATATGTGCAATACTTTCTACATTTCACTATATTGTATGTTATAATTAATAAAGGTCAAAATTTAAATTTATAATGACACAGCTTAAATATCATTATCCTGAAATAACTTTAAATATATAAACAAAGTATTTTCCTCCCATTACTTTCACTTTTACCTTCCCTCAATTTATTCATAGTAAAAGGAAATTTCTTTTCTAAGAGATAAAGCCTTTACACTTATTGTACATATTCTACCATTTCCTTCACAAATTAGAAGCTGCATGTGTAGCTAAGCATGTTGGCACATACCTGTAAACATGGCAACTTGGGAGGCTGAGGCAGGAGGATTACAAGTTTAAGACCAGCCTCAACAACTTAGGGAGGCCTTAAGCAACTTAGCAAGATCCTGTCTTGAAATAAAAAGGGTGGCAGATGTTGCTCAGTAGTTGACCAAAAACAAAACAAAACAAAACACAAAAAGCAAAAACAAAGAAAAAGAGAAAAGAAATTGTATGCATAAATATTAATATCCACAAAAATATTTATAACTTATTTTTAACTGATGAGATCCAAAGAAGAAAACACCAAATTTATTAAATATACCAGTTCTAATAAAATATATTGTACCCAAGACTCAACATATCTATTGTCCAGCAGGCAACATATTCAGCGTGCAATCTGTAAAACATCAGTTTTCATGGAATCATTGTCCAGTTCAAAGTTGTGTGCCTCTGAGTTGTAGAAAGTGACTTTTCAAAGGTCATGTAGCTTACAGTGTTCTTTGTCTGATAAAACATTTGCCCTTTTCACTTCCCTACTACTAGAAAGTGGCTGATATTAGTTTAAGTAGCATTATCAGTATTCCATGTCAAAAATAAGGGAAGAAGCAGCTCATTCAACAGAAAATTGTAGAAAGTACATTCAAACACCTTAACAACTGGATTCTCAATTCTCACAATGCAAATATTCTAAAATATAATCAGAGAAGTATCTAGGGAATATCTCAGCATTACCAACCAGATATTTTTCATATGGAAAAAAACAAAAGGTTCTGGCACATATTTCATTAGAGAAAAAAAAATCCTGTTCACAGAAATCTTGTAGACTTTTCTTTTGCTAGAGCTGAAATAATAGAATCTAAAACAGAAAACTATTTTATTAAACAGTGAGGTTTTTATTTTTGGATCTGTTGAAAATAAAAAGCCCATTGTGCTTACCAAAGTCTTTCTGCCCTGCTTTTAACAGAGTAGGGCTCCCTAGGTAATAAAATGCTAGCCAATCTGTTATGGTCCCTTCGAAGTCTGACTTTGCTCACTGTGAGAGACACCTTTTTTTTCACTTGAATAATTTTGTATAAATAAACTCAGATTTTGCTAGCTAAGCACGTGGAAGTCATATAAAGCACACCTAATCACACAGTTTAAGCATTCAAAATGTAGCATATCGAAAAAACTGCAGTGCTGTTTCTGTCAAAACCTGTCACCTGATGCATAAAATTGTTGGTTTTATGAGTCATTTTTCAGTGAACTCTAATGGAAACATGGCTAGATGGAGATTTTAATGAAAGATGCAGATTTCGTTCTTCCCTGTTTTGAATGTAACTCAACCAAAAATGTCCTTTCTGTGATTAAAATTAACACATTTTGCTAAATAGAGAAAGTCTGCTTTCTAATGTACTTCAAAATTTACAGAATTAGAGCACATATCTTATCGCTTTGCATTCCTAAAAATAAATTTGCAAATCTAAATGCATCTCTAACAACCTAAAATTCATCTACGTCCACACACATTTTTTTAACTTTAAAGTTGAAAATGTAAAATATACGCCTTTTCTTCTCATCAATGTATTTTTATCAACCTTAGTAACCAATTGCCTCTGTTGCTAAGTAATCATTTCCTGTTAGGAACTTCAATCTCAGGTTTTTAGTTTTTTGGTAAGCCCTAATTAATATTGAGTTTTACAATAAAGAATTTAATAAATGTTAATTCTGAAAAACAGTCAAACTAATTTAATTTTTAATGATTATTACCCCTTCATGTGAACTCAATTGACATATTTGATGGAATGTACAATATTTGCAAGAAATGATTGCCTTTCTTTTGATAATTAGTAGCTTACAAAACTTACTTGAATACCAGAGATATTTATAAACAATTTACAGACGTCTATAATGAATTTCTACTTCAAATAGAACAGTGTAATCACACTAAATGGAATAGATAATAGATTACCTTTATTAACATTTCCTTATATAGTTGCTCTGCAGATAGATTTGTATGTAATTGTTTTTACTTTGACTTTTACAAGTGACTTTAAGAGGACAAAACTTAATATTGGTCTTACATCTACAATTAAGCAGGAGGAAAAAGATAAGGACTCTTGTAAATATACATTCAATCAATAATATGATTACTTTGATCAATTCCCAGCAAAATTCCCAATCTCCTAAATCCAAGTTCTTTTATCACTTCGTTTCTCTTGATTCAATAATCATGTCATGATATCTACTCTATACGAGTCAGTTTAAAGCACATAGACATCGTTAATACCTGTCATTTCCATAAAGAGTTAACTATTGCTGTCTCATCACCCTAAACCTTAATGCGGGTCCATGATTAGGGCTGATTTTGTTGCATGGTTTTTTCTGCCGATCTTCTTTCTTGGGGCTATTCACCATCTATAATCATCGAGGTATCTTTATTAGGGCTGGATGGTGATGAAAGGCCTCATTCATATTTCTAGGGAGATAATTCTGGTTCTGGTCACTGAGACAACTGTATATTTATAGAGCTGGTCCACTCTACCAATTCGCCCAACTTCAAAGATTCCAAACAAGACTACTAGACAGAGTGGCATCAATATACCAAGAAGACAAATGAGGAATCAGCAAGATCCCACAAGGTACAGTTTCAGCAGATCACTTCCACTGAATTCAATTGGTCAAAGAAATGGCCAGCACAGATTCAAGCAGTGGAGAAATGGATTCCTTCCCTTGATAGAATTGGTTAAATCACCTTGCAAAGAAGGTAGGCAGAAGGATGAAAGGAATAAATGTACTATTTTTGCCAATATTCTCCCTACTGTCACTTTAAAATTTTACTATGACACTTGGCAATCTTTAGATACAACAAGCAAGATTTCGTATCAACAAAATATTCCTCATACACATGGCCTTAGCTAAATGTTGTGCATACTAGACTTCATGTCTTAAAATCTCGAAAGGATAAAACAATTTTTAAAAATTAAAAATAAGGCAAAGTGATACATGGATTCTATATTGCATTATGCACTAGAATGTATTAATTAGCAACTTTTATTTTGAAACCAGCAGATGAGACATTAACTATGTTCTGAATTTTAAAAAATGATCATTAGCAGTTCAAGAAATATTAGTAATGTCCCTGCAGGAATTATATTAATATCAAACATGAACTTCAAACCAAGCAAGGTGTGATGCCAAAACATTTTTATAATTTAAACATTCCATCTTGTGAACCTACTCAACTCTCCAGAGATATTCCATGAGCACATTACATGGGGACATATGGCAGAGTAAGAATAATTAAAAAGGCTGAGTATAGTTTAGTCGCAAAGCATGTGCTTAGCATTCATACACCCCTGGCTTTAATCTCTAGTACCAAAAACTTTCATTTAGTGAACAGAAACTTTAATTCTTATAAGGTCCATGAAATTTTTTTTTGGAATTAGATAGGCATTAACAGTCCAATAGCAATACTAAAGAAGCCCCTCATCATTATAAATGGAAAGAAAAAGAAGTCGGATAGTTGAATTATAAGGCACAGTGTATAAGTCAATTGTCTATTACTGTATTGAAATACCTGATTCAGGTTTCTTTATAGAGGAGTTTTATTTAGCTCATAGTAGGGGAAGTTCAAGGGCATGGTACTAGCATCAGCTCAGCTCTAGTTATAGCTGCAGGGTGGATGTCAGGAAAGTGGTAAAAACATGTGCAGTAAAATGAGGTTACATCATCAGTCAGGAAGCCAGAGGCCAGAGAATGGTCAGGGTTGTTCCTTTACAACAATCTCAAGAGAACTAATTCAGGGATCTTACTTAATCCTTTATGAGGGCACACGCCCATTGACCTATGGAGCCCCTTTAGGTTCTGCATATAATCACTCTAGGGGCCAGGTCTTAAACACATGAACCCTTGGGGTACAAATCACAGTCAAGCCATAACTCATTCCACTCAGACCATCATGTTTCTCAGAACAACAAACCTGATCAAAGATGTTAATGGTGCCATGTTTCCATGTGTATAGAATAGATATTCATAGACTAAGTTCCAGCAATAGTGCTAAGTAAATTAGCAATGGCTGTTGTCAAGAAACATTTCTGGGTGTAGTATCAATTTAAATCTCAATATACTTGCAAGAACTTCCCTTAAATAGCAATGGTTTATAAGTAGGTTTTCCTTTATCAAACTCTGACTTCACTTTTTCTTAAGAAAACTTCTGACTCTCCAGGAAACTAAGTCGCATCTGATTGGCTTGTTTATAATTTCTCATTTCCCCAAACCATTTTGCTTCATTTACTGCATTCTGTCACAGTAAAAGTGATTTGGGGATTTAAAATGGATTCATTCTGCTCAAACAGATGTCAAAGACGAGGTACATTGGTTTTAACAGCTATTTAGGGGCCATGAGAGGAACAGCTTTCCCCATGTAAATTTTACTGTGAGCATCCAAAGGATTGTTGTCTATTTTTTTTCTACAACTATATTTTACAAAAGTTAGTCAAATTTATTGAGCAATAGTTTTGTGTAACAGTGCAAAGAACTGACATGCGTCTTTAAAATACTCCGCTAGGGTTTGGTAGAAATTATAATACATGGAAATAGATTCATTTTAATATAAAACACATACGGTCTTTGAAGACTGTAAAAAATCAACAATGCATTTTTACATACATACAGTGACTTTCTAAGAAACCTAAAAGTAATGTTCCTTATGTCCTCAAAGGGAATGTCAACATAATAAAAAATATGAATATATGCTTATTGTTGTACTTTTTGGTGGTAGCAGTCCTAGGGGGCCAAGATAAATTATAACTTGTCCATCAGTTAAATTAGGCATCCTAGAGCTGAGTGATATAGCAGTTTTAATATTCCTTCTAATTATTTTTTATTTTAAATTATGTAATATACATTTATATTATATAACCTTACCATGAGTCAGGGAAGTAAGAAAGAGAATATTAACTGCTTGGGTCATCATTCTTTCTCTCTCTCCCTCTCTCTCTCTCTCTCTCTATTTGAGTGTCTTTGATGTCTACAATTTTGTGTTAGTAAGTGAGTCTTTGACAATTAGATGGTGCTGAAAAGTATTTAGTGACCTGAAGTATGATGCTATTAACATCAGCTGGAGGGACAGAGAAAAATCAATACAAATTTTGCTCACAATTAGCAAATAATCCAATGATTTCTTGCTGGTTCTCTAGGGAAGAGAATTGTGGGATCTTTGAATTCAAGGGAAGATACTCTGGATTTATTTCCACAGAAAAGCTTATCTCACAAACCTGATGAATAAAGGCATAAGTCTAAATGAGTTAATGCCGCAGGGTAATTGGAGTTACAGACCTAATTACTACCTGTCATCTCAGCAATTATTTCACGTATGCAGTATATTAGACATAGTTTCTAAATGGTATTCCTATGGTTTATTTCAAATAAAAGCTGTTCTTAATCCTGAATATTAGCAAAACCAAACTATTAATTATGAAAAAATATTTCCTTTATATGTTAATATAATTAATGAGACAATTTTATAAAGGGTGACTTCATGTCTTTTATTTCCCTATGAACCTATCATGGAAATTCTTCCTTCCATAATTACCAAGATGAGATTATTGTCCTTACAATATGCACTTATTTTATTCACTTTGTGGACAAACTCAAGAAATCATTAAACTTGATTTACAAAACTATAGATTCCAGAGTCTTTTTTTTGTCTTTTTTCCTATTAGGAATTTTGATTTAAAGTTCCTTTCATGTACCATTTATCATCATATTTGAATGCAGATTTAAGGAGAAGAGTACAAAAAAGTACATGCGATCATTGGTGGAGGTGAAACTTGTAGGGTGTTTAATATTCATATTATACCAGGTAAACTTTCTACTTATTTACCTTATGTTTCATTGAATTAGAAATGTGATAAGTATTGAATGCCATATTTGTTCAACTTATTTCAAGTAACCCTAAAATAGTATTAATAATAATACCAAAATTTTCTGAAAATTAACAAAAAATTCTGTCTTCTTATGTATATTTCCATTATTGCCATTGAGTGGCTAATGATGCTGGAGACCAGGTGCCAATCTTTCTTCTCTCATGTCAGTCATCCTCCTAAGATAATAAACTGCTTGAGTGCTATGAAGACTGTATTTGAGGAAGAAGCAAAATATGTCAACAATATGGCAAAAGATGTCACCAAATTGGCATGGCACATTAATTACTTGTTGATTTTTATTTGCCAAAAATGAGCAATACTAGATACCCATTTAACACATGAGTTCTTCTGGGGGAAACTGCAATAGATGAAACCCATAGTAGCTTATCTATGTGTTAGCATTACCCCTGGTTATCAAAGTTTATACACATTGATTGCTATAGTTTTGACAATGTTTCCCCCTCATCTGTATCCTGTATCGCAATATACTTCTAATAAATGTGGGAAAAAAAAAGAATGAATGAGAAAACAAGCTAGCTAGGTTTTGGAAGTGGAATGCAGTATAAACATATGCTCCACTCTGACTCAGAGTGAAAAACATAGATGACAATTTTGCATATCTGCTGACAACCCCTAACTAGATATACTAACTAATCAGCTATGAAATCCATGTGTCTTCCCTATATACTAGGTAGCTTAAATAAAGGTCTTTCCCAATTCCCCAAGCCTAGTAAGAGCAGATGTGCTCTTCTCAGTAATTGTCACACTTTTCCCACACAGCATTTTATACTGATTACTCAGAGACATCGTTTTAGAAGCCATGGGTCTTCTTTGTGCAAAATTCAAAATTTCTGCATCAAGAATTCTAAGGAATATTTTAACTTCTTTTTCATCTTCAAAACTTCTCAGGGTGGCAAAATGTCTTCAAATAATTAAAGCTAGAAAAATGTAATTTATCTGTCAAATACTAATACGCAAAATTTGTGTAAAATGCCTTGAACAGTTATTTACTGAGGATGTTTACAGACACATAATGCACTGAGAAATTCCTTTAAAATTTGAAATCTTCATATACATGTACATCTACACAATCAGACTAAGAGCATAATTATAAACTAAAATCAACCAACCACCAAAGAAAGTTTATATTCTCTTAAAACTTCATCCTCTGCAATAAGATGATAATCCTTCGAGTGAAATATAATAAAGATATGAATCTAAACTTATTTATGCAACTCCTTGTGAAGAATGGGAAGAACTTAATATTAAAATTCTACTCATCAGTTTTCTGAATTTATATGGAGTTTACAGAGAAATGTTAGATAAATAGAAATCTGAAATTAAAAATGAAGGCGTGTACAAAAATAAATGAGAAATAAATGCAGAGGTAATCAGTACGAAGAGGGATGGTAATAATTAGGTACATTCTCTGCTTAATTTTTAAATTATATAGCCTGAGACTCCAGATGCAGAATATTTTAAAAGGCTGTGAGGTTGGTTATAGTGACACAAGAATAAGACAAAAAATTAAAGAGTATAAGGGAGTGCTACAAATTTGGTAACACATAGCACTTCTTTTATCTGCCTTTAGTTCAAGTTGTTGACCTAAACTGTAGGTCTGTCTGCTGGTATACAGCTACTACCTGTATGGTGAAAGGAAAGAACTGTCCAAGTAAAGTCAAAGGATATAAGCATTTTTTATTAATATGGGTAATGATTAAGGTATTATAAATTACTTGTATTATTTTCTGATAAGGACATAGTAAAAATGTTTTGAAGGGAAAAGGAAGAGAATTATGAAATGCATTTGCATTTCAAAGTGTTCTCTTATTTTCTAAAATGTAATTTTAGTGTCTTGCCTTTAAAACACAAGAAGACCAAAAGCATATGCATTTATCTTTCAATGTTATTCTGACAAGGGTTTTCATGGTACTGACCATCATCTAATAGTAATATAATTGAGTAGAATTGCATGATTTTGATTTGGCAATTAGAGAGACTCAGAGTATTTTATTGCCTATATGGAAATAGTTCAGCCACATTCATAGAAGACATTATATAAAGGGGTCTCAAAATCTAAGAGGATGTCAAGCAGTATATATTTTTCTTCTGAGTCTACTTTAGCTTCTATTAAAAAGTGATGATGATAATAATAACCATCCTATTCTAAGAATTTTGTAATATTGTTTCAAAGATTACTGAAAATAATGTATGAGAAATGGTTTCATGAACTGTCAGAGCTACACAAAATTATTATAAGCAATTATTGTAAGTAATATTACTATATGCTCTTTCTTTTTATATTTATTGTTCTTCTAGTTCTGTTGAATCAAAATATTAGATTTCCATGGAAGTATCTAAGGGATGAATAATATTAGATTTGGATATGATTTAAAATGTGGTTTTTGAATATAAATATATACCAAAACACATTACATTCAATCCTACCAGATAAGAACTACAATATGTGCTACCAATTTAACTAACTTTGTGTGGAGCTTAGACCTAAACTCTTCCTGAGCACTGTTATGTAAATTAAAATGCTTATTATTACTATTTTTTACATAGCACAGTAAAGTTTACAAAACCATTACCAACATTTTATATGGGAAAGTCATATACATTATAATGCAATGCGTCTTGGATCAGAAAGTGGTGATTTAGCAGTGGATTTTATAATTCTTATTACTTAAAATTTGCATTTTTTTCACTTGTAAAATCTTGCAAATGAGAATATTACACAAACAGACTCAAGGCCTTGGAGCACTACACCACCCCCTCCTCTCTCTTAGCTGCTGCGACCTCAGAAGCTTTCATCTATTACACCCTTCCTCCATAACCTCCTACCTCACCTCAGGCCCAGAGTACTGCCGCTGTCCACCCACGGACTGAATCCTGTGACATGGAGAGCCAAAAGGAATCCTTTCCCCTCTAAGATGTTCTCATAATGTGTTTTTTTACAGCAATGAAAAGCTGATTTTTTTGTTGTTGTTGTTCAACATAGTCTTACACATTGGAGGGAATCATTGTTACACATTCAGGAACACATGGACAATGACAAAGCAAGCCAAGGCTGATGTCAGTTCATGATCTCCCCCTTGCAATTTCTCCCTGTTCCCATGTTTCCCCTACTTTTTTCTTTTTTTTGAAAAGCTGATTAACACATATACTCATAATATCTCTTTAAATATTGTTTAAGTACATTTCCTATTAAGGAATTCTGTTATTGAAAATATCTGTTTTCACATTTTTGAAAATAACATTTGAAAATTGCAGTGTTGTTTTCAACATAATTGGTTGACCTAACATTATTCTTAAATTGTGTTCTCTTTGATTTGATGAACAGAATAATAATGTAAATTAGCATTCTTCTAGCATCTTTAGGCTTATTCACCAAAACTGAATTTTAAAGCTTAGAAACTAGCAACTTGTTTTCTACAAGAGTCAAGAAGTCATTTTGAAAATCTTGACTAAAGACATTCATCTTGTAACTTTTACTCTGGATGATCATTTTTCTTCAGTTTATCCCAGAGGTCTCTCACACAGATGTCCTACAGAATACAGATTTCTTTTGCAGTGTAATTTGTTTTATAAAAGAATTTGTTTTCTTTCTTAAATTCTGACATGAAAATATACATTCTCATAGTCTCTCATATTTTTAATGCTCTAAAATGCTTCCAAATACTATTTTATGATAATGTTTAATAAAATATTAATAATATGAGAATTCTTACTGAATCTTTCTATATATTATTTTCTGAATATAAACATATATGCAAATATATTTCTGTAGATATACAACAATTTATTGTAATTACACATTTACATTTTAAATAAAAAGTGCCTCTCATCCTAGAATAAACACATTCACATTCCTATCATTCTTTTGAAAACAATTGTACATTTTACAAGGCAGGCTTCAAATTATATTTCTGTGTTAAAACCAAAGAGGAATATAAAGGAATCTCTCTATTATAGATCCAGATGGACCATGAAGGGCATATGAAGTTCAGTTCCAAAATGAAAGAGGAAACATTCAAAAGGAGAGGATGGCACATAGAACACGTGCATGTTTCTTCACCCTTGTACATTACTTCTCCAACATCAAAAAGAAATATTTCCAAGAATGGCATAAGAATTGGAAAATCCAGACTTCTGGCCAAAAAAAAAAAATTATAGATAGATGATAGAAAGAGAAAGGAGACAGAGAAGCAGAACTTTGTTTGAATCTGGATGCTCAGTTAGATACTCTTCCTCCTTATTTCCAACCACCCCACTCCCCAAATATTACTAGAGAGGAGTTTCCAGAACCAGGTCAGTTCACAATGGTGAAAACAGAAGAGGAACCAGCAGGAATGTTTAACAATGGCAACGACTGTTCTAGGCTGAGTCTTTCCTTGTTTCCAAGTAACAAGCAGTACAGGGTGTAAAATGGGTCTTTACATACCCGTGAGATTTGAAGGAATTTCACAACATTTAATCAAATAATAAATACTCACATTCCTATAAACCTGGTGAATTTATCCTTTTATTTTTCATGTTGCTTCTAATAGAATAACAAGAAAAACTTCCATTTATTACAATATGGTCCAAATATATGGGCTGAGATATTTACTATGTATACATTATAAACACTAAAATTATACACATTTCTCATTGTAAAAATTTATTATTGCAAATGTAAAATTGTTATATTTATTTGAAAAATAGGCAACAGGTAGCATTAACAATCTAACTTATTGAGATAAAAGACTCAAATCATCAATAAATTGTGCTGCTAAGTACCAAAGAAAAATGTAAAATGGAATATGAAAATAATCACATGGAGAAAGTTTATATTTAGTACATATACTGCAGCAACAAAAACGGGAAGTTAGACATTTGAATGACCAAAATGATACAAAATAGGTATCATATGTAAAATAATTTAAGAATCATCAAAATAAAAAATGCTATTACAGTGTCATTTAATTGGACAATTTTCATTGTTACTCTGAACACACAGTAGGCTGAAAATTATAAAGTAAAAGGTCCATTTCTGTTTGCATGATTTTCTTCTAAATAATTAATTCAATAAATATTTCCTAGCTGCTTGCTTTACCAGTTACTAGACTAATGTGTATTTACATTGGTTAAAAGTCATGTAGAAGATAAAGTCTGATATGTATGAGCCATCTAAAACTAGACTTAAAACATGTTAACAATGAAATGATCAATTAAAAATATTTGTTGAGGAAAGACAGAGGACAAAAATGGGAGGAACCTAGGAGACCTACATACCCACCTATTTTTTTTTCTTTTTCTTTCTTTCTGATTATTTCTTTGCTGAGATGGGATCTTGATAAGTTGTTGAGGCTGATCTCCAACTTGTGATCTTCCTAGCTCACAAGTTGATGAGCTTATGGGAGTTTTCTGGCTAGTGCTCACAAATTATAATGAATATGATTTCAACTTTCCCTTGCATTAATGAAGTTCCTTTTTAAGACACTTTAGTATCTGTTTTTATAGAGCTGGAAAGCTAAGAATGCATTTTCATTTGTAAATGGTTATAGTTTCAGTGGTTACTAATTGTATACACAGCATTTATGATCTATATATAATATGAATAAATACTAATAGTAACGTGTTAAAACATTCTTATATTATATATATGTATGTATATATACATGTGTGGTTGTATCCCTATACTCCTTTTCAGATACACATTTATTGGCCTAAAAACCCTGAGTGTTGTAGCAAACTTGCTTTTTTTCATGGATTGCGTATGTTCATTATCTGTACCTGTATATATTTATTACATGTGGATTTAGTACCTGATAAAACTCTCCAACTTAAAATGCTCAGGTGTCAGTCTGCGTGGGTAGCTATCTGAACTACTGCTGGTTCTGCTTAAACCTTTGCTCAGCCCCTCAGAGGCCAGCTTTTTATGCCTACTATCCTTCTAGAGAGAAAAAGGCAGAGAGAGAAAGACAAAGACAGACACTGAGACACAGAGAGATCAAGAGACAAAAAGCACACGAGACAAGGCTATATTTGTTGAAGTTTGTGTCTTAAACTAAAAGAGCAGTGTATATTGAAAGACAATACAAATCTCCCAGGAACTATATATATATATATGTGTGTGTGTGTGTGTGTGTGTGTGTGTATGGTAAAGTGAAACTTAAAGATATTTTAAGTTGCTATAAGACATAGACTTCCAGGGCTGGAGTGGTGGCTCAGCAGTAGGAGCACTTGCCTGGCATGCATAAGGTCCCAGGTTCAAACCCCAGTACCAAATACACAACCAAGTGTCAGAAAAACAAAGGCCAGATAAAAAATAAATAAATAAATTTGATTCTCTCTCTTTCTCTCTCTCTTTCAAAAAAAGATATAGATTTTCTTTACTATACTGTGATACTTTATTATCCTGCCTTTACCGTACTGTGATACTTTATAATTCTCGCTTTGTATACTATAACATTGAGACTATGATTAATATAAGACCAGCATCTAAATATTATACTAAAGAATTGATTGGCCAGAGGAAAGTGTGTGTTAACAAAAGCTTGTCATATTTTACTATAGACATTTGCAAATATTTCTTCTGATATTCTAGGAAGAATTTTGAATTAATGCAGGCAAGCAATAATTAAACAAATTCAACCATATTAATGTTAGACTGTGAAAGCTATGTCAATGTCTTTAAAGTTGTTATGAATGATACAATAAATACAGGAGTTGTCTAGTTTCATTTTGCTTAGATAATTTCTAATTTTGCTTAGATAGTTTCATTTTGCTTAGAAAGCTTAGATAATTTCCAGTTCAATGTAAGTACTCTTACTATAGGTGTAAAAATAAGAAAAAAAGTCAAATTAGATACTTTACAATGAAAGTTTATCAATTTATAAAATAAATTACTATCATATTTTATAATAAAATAATAGTCAATACTTCTACTTAAATCTAATGGCTTTTCAACGCATGATTTTAGTTACAATTTCAATTCCGGAGCAAAAATTTTGTAACATGAAAAGAAATATAATCAATAACCTTTCAAGATTTTTTGAAATGATATAAATTATATCTTGATAACATGAATGAAATTTTAGAAATTGTCAATTTTTCAAATACATTTAGTGTTGGCCAAGTGAATGGGGAGACAGTTTTATGCCTTTTCACAGACAGTACCACTTCAATGGTTAGAAACAAAAATCAGTCATGCAGGGACAGTGAGGAATGACAGAAAATTTGGATTATGCAAAGTATTCAAGAGCACATTTCCTTGCATGAATTGCAATTGCCACATATTAGTACCGCTTTGGGCCTGAGTCAAAAGGTACGCAAATGTAGAAAAGCAAATACACACACACACACACACACACCACACAGAGTTGCTCAAGGATTATTATTCTAGAACATTCAGATCTCTTAACTGTAAAATAAGGGGCACAAATTCTGAATATGCTTGATGCTTTACTGAAGAGCTACTGAATTTAGGACTGACAGATATTTTCTCTGCATATTTTCCATTATCATTGCTTTCTTATTCCTTATATTTAAATACAAATAGATATACAAATTGATTATAAAAACAAAAATAACAACTCAATAAGAAAATTCCATATTCTATATTTTTATTAGAGTTAACATTCTGATTTTTGATTTTTTAAAATACTATTTTATTCTTAAATCCAGTATCACTACACACAAATTAGTTTCTGTTCCTTTTGTCTCAAGTCAGAAGTTCACATCTGACCACGTTAGAATTCTCAGAAATCCCCAAAGACATGGTAAATTGAATAATTCATAAAATATTTTTATTCTTAAAAGAGCAGTGTTGATATAGACTTGTACCTAGTTTTGCTCTTGAAATGTAACAAGTCCCAGAAAATGAAAACTGTAGAGAAGGTTAAAAGACAAAAAGAAAATTGTCATTGGACCATTTTTTCCCATTTGGTAACCTCTCAATTTGCTCTCTCTGGTTCTATAATACAGCTTTGGTTTTTTACTACAGTGGTTATGACTAAACAAAGGGAATTATTGCATATGCATATATTTTACCACAGCATATTAAATTTCATTCCACAGGGTGGAAAAGCTGACAATCTGATGAATTACTACTTTATGATAATGCCACGTAATATTTCTCCCATCTCTCAACTTCTCATCAGCCCAGCATGATATATATGATCTTTTAATCTGAAATGTAAAGAAATCCGAAGATAATATAAAACATGGATTAGAGAACCAAGGACCAACTATATTACAAATTAAATGCATTCAGTTCTCTTGGGCTAAGCATAGCTGTAAGATTAATATTAATTGGAGAGTTAAACCCACACTCATAATACATACATTATGTTCAAAGTAATAAAAATTATGTTTTGAAGAAATTAATGAGGATTCATAAGTAAAAAGTCCATGAAGAATTAATTAAATTATAAACTAAACAAATGGTTCTGTTTGGGGGTGGGGTCAATGTGATGGCACCAAAATATCAAAATACCCGTAAGAGCTTACTGGGTAATAAGCTATCAAATATTTCACATTGGAAACTACTGTCCAGTAAAAAAAAAAACAAAAAAACAAAACATACTCCTAGTCTAAGAAAAACCTGAAAACAACCAAAAGGTAAAAAAGTTCTACTTCCCTAAAGAATATAAATGTCAACCATTAGAATTTAAAATAAGGCCTATCAGAGGTGTCACAAAATTATGAACTTGAAGATATTTGGGTTATGAATTTTTGAAACAGGGAATGGAAACAGGCTTTCCAAAGAAAGATGGAGTTCATGTCATATATTTATTTTACTAATTCATTATAAATTCATTCTTGATTAAGAAGTGAGTATTAATTTCCTCAAACCAGCTTTGAGGCCCCTTTTATTTTAAGACATTGTATTTTCATCATTAAATATTTATGTTTTGACTTTCTTTACACAGTAAATCTACATAATTCCTTTGTAAGAACCTGTAAAATGAACTTTAAATTATGTTTGTTTCTAATCTTCAATAATCTTGGTTACCCTGTTTTTTGCATGACCTTTGTCTCTGTTTCGTTCTTAACTGCTCTATGGTGCACGTTCACATTGATCTGAAGACAAAGCATTGTCAGATGGAATCGATATATCATTCCTTTGGTATTGAGACTGGCTCTTGCTTATTTTACTTTCATTTTTTTAACAGATCAATAGTGCTAAACTGATGCATTACAAATTGGGGGTACAATTAGTATCTGTCTTTAGGCTACTTAGCATGGGACTATGGCTTGATAGGTGGAATTTGGATAAAAAATATCTTTTGAAACAGTCCATGCAAATTTATTTCTAGAAGATGAAGGTTTTCTAAAAAATTTTTTAATCTCTTCAAAGCAAGTTTCTTTTCAAATTTCTTAGTATTTACTTCATATAAAAAGACACGTTTTTTCAGATTTCCTTCTTAATAAAATATGATGCAAGGTATAACATATTTCACTTGCGTATCAAGAAAAAGGAGTATCTAGTCTAGAAGGTAGATAAAAAGTCATGGATTCTAAGTTTAAGATTCATAAATGTATTCATTTAAAATGAATTTGGGGATCAAATTAGTTTTATCTATATCAAGGAATCCATATTTATTTTAAAAATTTAAAGAATATTACAACCAAACAAAAAGTTGCTTTATTACCCTCTTCACACATTTTACATACTTCTTAGTTTATATTGTAGGGTTCATCTCATGGTGACAAAAGACTATTGAACCCATTTTCACTCAATTTCATCAATATATTCATTAACAGGACTTCATCAATCTCATTGCACTAAGAAAATATTAAATCTTCCAAGCATATTAAAATTGATTTCATGATTTGGAGATCAAGTATTCATTATTTGTTCATTTTTCCATCTTATATGTGAGTACATTAAAATAATAATACACAGAATAACTATTCTTGAAATAAAAGGATATTCAATAAAGCCATTATCTAGGTGAAGGAAGAAGCCACACAATATATTCAATCTGACCCTTAACATCAAAAACATCGTTACCTATTGATTTGCTCTGCTTCACCTAGGATCTGGTAGCGGGACCTCATCAACTTTTCGTTATACATGGTAATGGGAAATCAGCAGTAGAGCAAATAATCCCAAAATCTTCTCTGCAATGTATTCCAGTGCATAGTTGGAGGGTTTGAAACTTAGTTGTATTTAGTTGCCATGAATTGGGATCACAACAAAAGTTGCATTTGTTTGTATGAGTTAAATGAGCTCATTTAATCAGCCAGCATATTCATTATTTGAATAGTTACAGAACTGTTGTGTTAAAAGATAGAAAGTCATTCCTCAACAGGAATGTGTGGTTCTGGTCTTCCTAGAGACTACACTACAGTGAGGCTCACAGATTTCATAAAATTATGTACTAATTTACTTAATTTAAATTTTAAGTGCAGCTGCATATGAGAAGCTGGGAGTTCCTTGCCTAGTCTGATCATTTTTGAAAGATTTATATGAAGAACATGACTTAAATTCTACTGAAAAACTTTTATGGATTGTCTGGTCCCAAGGTAAGAAAAAAGAAGCCTTCTTAAACAGCAGGAATAACATATTCAGAGATGGACGAGTGCATTTGGGAAGAAGTCGAAAAGACCAGAGGGAACATTGTATAGGGATCAGGCAGTTCTTTGTAGGTAATGTTTACAATATTGGAAATTTTCTGAAAAAGGTAACAAAAAAGTTTCAAGAAGAAGAGCAACAAGATTAGTGCAAGAGTGACTTCAGGAAGTCGCGGTTATAAGCTGTTTCATACTCCTACAGTGAAATGCTAGTGCTTTGACTAGGATGGTTGGCTGTGTGAGTAGTATAAAATAAATGGATTTGCAATTATATTCAGGAAAGGAAATACACTGGATTTGGTGATTAGATAGAGGGAATAAGAGAAAGGGAAGGGAAAAAGATTGACAGAAGAATTAACTGGCTGAGAAATTCCATGGAAGGTAGATACATTTACTAAGATAGGCCCTGATGGAACAGTAGGATAAAAAGCACATGAATGAGCAGAGTGAAAATGTGTCTAAGGAGGCAGTTGGATATACAGATTTGAAGCTCAGAAATTACATGCAATACAGTTATACATTTGAGAGTTATCAGTTTACAGAAGACAACTGAAGCTGAGAAGTCCGTGTGATTGTCTAGGGAGATAATACAGAAAAAAAAAGAGGTTAAGAGAGATCACAGCTCTGTCTGGAGGAACTCAAGCACTTAAAGATTAGATGGAGGATGATTACATCTGAATCAACGCAGAAGTCACGAGAGAAAGAAGGAAAATCCCTGAAAGTAATGCGTGGACATTGTTGGGTACCCTGCCTGTTCCATGATAAACACTGCATAAGTTTCATCTAGCAGTGGTATGACAGCACAACCAAATGATCAAGCATAACTCAGAATAGTCTAGGAAAGTATAATATAGGATGAAAAACAGTTGTTGATGTTCATCTCCGCTAAGAAACTATCTAAAATATCCCAGTATTAAGAACTCCCTTGTTCTTCTCAGAATGGCCTATGACTCCTCTTCATCTCTTTCCTGTTCTATCAACTTTTGTCCAAATACAAACTTTTTAACTTTCAACTCAAGTCTGTGAGTCTCATCCCAAGACCCATGTCGAGCAGGGCCTGGAACTATTGTTGGGAATAGCATTCTGAGAGAGAAGGGAAGCACATGAGACTCAACCCTAGGCCCAGATCCTTTATCTAGCCCCCAGGAGAAACCAGTTTCTCCAAATAAATGCACATGTGCACTTTCCCAGTGGACTTGAAACAGGAGAAGAAATCATCCAGTCCCACTCTTTTATCTCTGGACTGCTAGAGACCCTTTTTCAGACCTCTAGAATAAGTTGCTGCCATATAAAGTTGGACCAGCTATCACTCTCTGGAGCAGTAGGTTCATATAATGGGGGTGAGATGCCAGAAACTCCTTGAGACAATAAAATGCACCCCCCAAAACTCTCTAGAGCTGAAATACTTACTGAACTTTCCCACAAGTCACTCTTCCTTGTAGAAGGACTACTTAAGAGAAGACATTTTGTTTTTCTGTGATTTTGTGAACAAAAAGTCTGTCTTAAAATGACTTAATTTTGCCACTGTGTCCTGAGAGCAGCCTTAGCAGCACACTAAGGCATAAAAAAAGCTGTGTTCCAAAGAAATCTTATATACAAAATCGAGAAGTGGACAAGATTGAGCCAAAGACCATGATCTGATAATTCCATTAGTCCCTTTGTAGACTTAGGCATTGAGCTAAGTCAGGTTTTACAAACTGGTATGGTGGTAACTAAAAACCACATTTATTTTTGCTTCAATCCAAAACAATATGCCATGTTGCAAATCATTGTTGACAAATGAATTTTGAGAACACAGTAATTCTCACAAAGGTAACCTGTATTAACTCACTCAAAATTCACTTTAATAATGTAAATTTTTTAGAGTCCTCTATATAAAATACCCTCTTTATCTTTCCTATAAAATCCAGTAATGCTACTGCTCTAGCTTGAACACAAAATTCTTTTAATTATAATCTTCTCCTTGGGCTTATTTATATTGATTTTGTTAACAAAGAAAAGTGAAAAGAAATCCCAGGAATTTTATTCCCAATGGCTCAAAGAGACATGATATGTATACCATGTATACCGTATACTGCAGAAGGGATTATTCTGCTAATTATTGCTAAATATTTATAGCAAAACCAATATCCAGCATAAGTCTTTTAATCTGCATTCTCGGTTCCAGGACTTGGAGTTCAAGGGTATTGCCTACATGACTGCTGGGCTTTTCACCCTGGGCATGGGAACTATTACTATTAAATGAAAGACTTTTGTTACTGAATCTTCCTTTGGAACTTCCTTACAGAATGATGGACTTGCCTGGAACTTCAAAAGACCTAAAAATAGCCTCTGCAAATTCAATGCTGGACAACACTTTCTCTGAGACTGGCAAGAACTGAAGTCAACCAGCCTGCTCCTTTTCATAAGTGACTGGCTTCTGTCTTTCATGGAGCCAGTTATAGATTCTTCACTCACAAACTTAACCCACGCTTATTGAACAGGAAGAGCCAAGCACTGAGCTAGACATAGGAATAAGACACTTTCTGCTTCGGGAGGGTTGGGATCCAATAAGGCAATCATCTCAGGGAGAACATTCAAGAGGGGTCACTAAAAGCTGAAAAGAGAGGTTTCATTTAATAGAAATCAATATTTATTTAGACCTATTCTTGAACTGTAGGTGACTTGAATAATTAACTAGAAAACTATCCTATAAAGGATTCAGAATGTTTAGATTTTCTTCATTAGTATTTGCTCTTCTATAAGTACTTAATGAATGAATGGATTCTTGTATCCTTTCTCAATTACAGATCTTTATAACTCCTTTACCAAGCACAAACTTTTGATAATTTAAGTTCGCCTTACTTCGGTGTCCAATCAAATCTCACTGACTGTTTTTCAGATTTTCCCACACGCAGCCACCTTTCCTATTGACATTGTAATTGAGGTCATCATCACCTCTCACATAAACAGTGTTTGCCATACCTGCTTATTCTGGATCGCAAGAGCCAACTTGCTAAGTTTTCAGGTATTTTGTGAGTCTATTGCTAAATGTTATACATTTGCAATTCATACTGAAGCTTGAAAAAGATTTCAGTTTAAAGAATATGATTTATCTGAGGGGGAGAATTAGTGTAGTAGATCACATATCAGATTTAATGGTGATATATTAAATGGGGAAAACATTAACAAATTGGGAAACAACCCCATTTGGGAAATCATGGCTGAACTACAACTGTAGACTGGCTAATGACATAGAGTTTAGCAAAAATTGATGACAATATGCTGAGAAAATCAGGTTTTTACATAAAATGTAGAGGAAAGAGTCAGATACCCATCTATACCCAAATATATCTTAATCTGTTTGAGCTGCTTTAACAAAATACCTTACACTAGGTAAGTTATAAATGATGGAAATTTGTCTTTATACTTCTGGAGATTGGGAAGTCTAAGATCAAACTGTTTACAATATCTGGTGATGATCTGCTTTCTTATAATAGGAGCCTTTTAGCTCCGTCCTCATGTAGTAGAAGGGGCAGGGCAACCTCTGGGACCTCATTTATGAAGGCACTAATCCCATCCATGAAAGACTGTCTATTCATCTCCTCTAAGTCCCCACATCATAATCTAATATCATCACTTTGAGGGTTAGTATTTAAGCATACAAATTTTGGGAAAATTAATATTCAGATTATAGCAATATGTTATATTGTTATTTATAAATTCTGTGTTCCACATTATTTATATAAGTAAATTTTTAATAAAATAATACTTTTTTTATATTTTGGAGAACTGGTTTTTAAATACCAGCATACCTTTGACTAATAGCTACTCCCTGCTAAAACACATGTAGATAAAAGCAATAACTGCAACTGAACTTCAAAGGATCTTATCATGGATAGTACAAGCTGTATCTTCTCTCTCAAGGCTTTTCGCAGAGTCTTCATTTACAGAATTCCATAACATCTTTTCTATTCTTCCTTCTTCCCTTCCTTTCTTTCTTTCTATTTTGCAGTTCTTGGGATTGACCCCAGGGCCCAACCATTCTGGAAAGCATACTACTCCTGAGCTCCATCCCCAGTCCTCCATGACAACTTCAGGTAGACTTTCAGCTCCCCTGATCCCTCCAGTTACCATTCTGAAAGTGTCTCATATTGGCCTATACTCATACTACTGCCCCAGTCTGAGTTGCTCTGTTTTCCTTCCCACCTGCCCATTTTTACTCATTCCTCAAGAATTAGTTCAAGATTGAATTTAAGACCATCACCTCATAATATTTTGAGACCTGATATGAATACTGCCTGGGGTTTCCAGCCATCATTCCGTTGCCTCTGTCATGTTTTATGGGTTAAGATTATATGAACCATTCCTGTCATTGTCTCTTGCACTAACAGATAATGGTGATTGAATCTAACCGTATGGTCACAGAACAAAGGACCAAGGCAGGCTTTCTCTTGTGAGCTCCATCACACTATCCAGAGTCTCTCTCTCAAAACATAGAAACTACTGGTAGTTAATAACTTGGGGACCATGAAGCTCCATATTTGGTGACGCTGTTTCAAGCCACAGGTAGGAAGTAGAGCAAAGGACAACATATAGGTAAAAATTGTGTGCACAACAAATGCTATGCTTTTTCATTTAGAAGACTATAACTTCTGTTTTTCAATTTTCCAGGTCTGATTCTGATGAACTTCCTTTTCTGTATTTAAATTTCATGAAAACATGTTTTCACACAAGCATTTTTGACGTGTTTTTTATTAGTTGCAACCAAAAGACCTATGGACAAAAGAAATATACAAAATTCCTTTTTCTCTATGATTCATTGATTTCCCTCAGAGAGTAGCAGAGTAAAATTTTATTGGTTGGTTTATTGCATAAAGGGAGGATTTTCCATCAAGTTTGAGAAAGGGAAGAAATACCATTTTACTTCATTATAAATCTGTGCTGTCTGAACAGTTGAGTATGAGTTGGGCTATACTAATGCCATAAAAATATGTGTCAAATAAGTCTGGAAAAATAAGTCAGGTGCTCTTAGGGGATGACAAAATGTGACTCCTGGCCTATTCTATTCCCAGAACTAGTGAATGAAAAAGTAACATGTAGGAAAGAAAGAGACTGGATTTGCTATCTTCCATTTTCCCATATTCAAGAATAAATCAGAGATACTTTTAAATTCATACTTGGAATATAAATAGCTGCCTTGCTTCATGATAGGATATAATTCTAAAATACTGGTTTGTAATGTTTTAAGGTCACAGAAATAAAATATTTTCATAAATAAAAATTGCTTAGCTGCTATACCTTTAGAATAATATTAATTATTCATATAGTACCATTCTGAAGTAAATCAGAATTCTATAGTATGGCTTTGACTTTGTCTTCCACCAGTAGGAATTTTGACACAAAATACATTGTTCTCCAAAGGTTTAATATGAAAATGTTCACTTTAAAATTTGTTGATGCCATGCACACATGCATTATGCAGTATCATTCCATTGTGCAATCAATCAATATGCCTACAAAATACAAGTATTTCTCATAACTTTATTCAGCCATAGCAGAAACATAAAAATAAATTAAAAGTTATGAAAAATGAATATTATTCTAAGAACATCTAATGAACCTTTATACTACAATAATACACAATCCTTGATTGGAATCTCAAACATATAATATTGAAATTGCTATGTATCACAGATCAAATAATTTTAATTCTATACTCCCATTAAATTCCAGTAAGAAGTAAAAATCACATACTTCCTCTATTCTAAGGGGAATAGACACTGATTTTCTAAATTAATGGGAATAAGGTGTACGTATCCCTGGGTAGATGAGAAAGGTGAAAATTTTCAATAATAGCACTGAAAAAGAGTGTTTCAAAGCACTGTTGCAAGGTTTTTATTAAAAAGGTAACATTTGTCTTGTTGTGCTTTCTTGGTAAGTCACAATATTTTTCAATTCCTGGAATGAGATATCACAGTGAGAATTCGATGATAAGATAAATGCCACATTTTTTAATAATAATAAAAAAAACCCAGCTCAGCTCGACTCTGGGGAAAAAATGACTAATGGTTGCCTGTAAGGTTAAAAATAGAATGAAAAATTAATCTTTTTATATCAAGGATCAATGAAAGCTGAATAGTCAAAATTATTTCTCCTTATTAACCATATCTTTAATGATTTATTGCATTCTTTATTGATAGCTTAAATTATTCTAGAGTGGTAATTAGCAATCTTTGCAAACACAATGAAGCTGACTAAATGATTCAGGTGAGATGAATCAGCAGTGTAGCAGGTGCAGAAACTGCAAGCCTTGCAGTTGGGAAAATTACATTTTATGAATTAACTACTTGCTGTTATTTCCCTTCTCCTTCTCTGTTTGCCAGTGGGAGCTAGCAGACCATTCACTCCAGGAAATAACTCAGATTTCTTTCCTCTGGGATTGGACTGTCATCCTCCAAATCATTCATTCCAACCAACAAATAATAATGACCCTATAGAATTCTGATACATAGGTGTTCAAGTCTTCACTCTATCACTCAGAAGCTCTGTGAACTTAAATTATTTATAGTCACCTAAATTTCTTCATTTATAAAGTAGAGATAATGACAGCTGTACCCATTTTAGAAGTATTGTTAGGATTAAGTTAGATAATACACTAAGTACTTAGAATACTATCTAGAAAGTCATAGATAAATCATATTAGCCATTTCATCATTAATATGGTTCTGTATTTTCAGCAGCAAACTTTTTGTACTCTGGCAATGCTTATAACAAAATTTGTTGTGATTAATCTCAAATCCAAAGGCCTTAACACAAACTTCATTCCTGTGCAAATGTACCAAACATCTACAAATTGGTCACTCATATTCCACACACTCCAAATGCCATCTCCAGTAATCTAGAACACTCTCCATGTAGTGATGCCATTTCTAGAGGTCTTGGCTCAGTGCTGAAATGCGCAGTTCACTGCTAGCAAATAATGACAAGAGTATGACTCTTAGGTGACAAAATAAATGTTCAGATTTTTCAATGCAAATTTTTACACTAACATGAAGCTGTGTGAATTGTATTCATATTTTAATAAGTTTCTTTTACATTTCTAGACAATGTGTTTCTTTTCACATTCATACCATCCTTTGTTAGAGAGGGTAATAAATTGAATTAGCAAATGATTTCAATTTTTAAAGTTGATTTGAATATAATTTTCTTCAGGCAAGCAAGCATCTCTTTATCACATCTTTCCTTGCTTCTTACTTTCATTCATTTCTTCATTTCCTTTCTGTCCAAATCCAAATCCAATTACTCTTTTGCTCCACAGGCATTTTTTTCCTTTTTTCTAAAGGAGGGATCCAGGGATTGAACCCAGGGGCACTTAAGCACTGAGCCACATTCCTGGCCCTTTTTATTTTCAGACAGATCTCCCTAAATTTCCATGGTCTCCATAAGTTGCTGAGGCTGGCTTTGAATTTTTAATCCTCTTTCCTCAGGCTCCCAAGCTACTGGAATTCCAGCCATGCTCCATGGTGCCCAGTACTCCACAGACATTTTATGCATGTGTCTGTGTGTCTCTGTATATATTTGTACATTTTACATTTGATATATACATATAAATATATTTCCATCATACAAATCATATTCAAATAGTGTTATTTACTCTTATAATCCAGAAAAAGAATTTTTACAATTTTAATCATTTACATTTCACATAATTCACATCCATACCTTTTACCTTAATCTCACCCCTGATTCTAAACACTATGAAACATCTCAATTTGAATGAGAATCAGACACCTCATGTTCAGCATACATAACTGGGCTTACATCCTACCCACACAAAGCTGCCTACCACAAGGTCCTCATCTTCATTAATGGCTCCTCCATCCACCTTTAGAAATCCATAAGTTCTCTGCCTCAAATCACAGAGTCATCCTATCAAGCCCTTAGGACTTAACCTCCCAACTGTGTCTAGAATCCACTCTCTTCATTCCACTTTTATTTGGAGACTTTAATGTTCTCCAAAGGCCCTGGTTTGAAGGTTTGGTCACCAGTCTGAAGCACTATTGAACATATTAGAACTTTTCACAGGTAGAACTATGTGGAAGGAATTTAGGTAAATGGTGGCATGTCCTTGAAGGGGATCCTGGGATCCTACCCCCTTTCTCTGTCTCTGTCTCTGATTCACATTCTCTTTCTCTCTCCCTCCCTCTCTCTCTCTTCATTGTTTCCCTGCCAGCCACCATGAGTTGAGTAGCTTTTATCTACCAGAAGCTCCCTGACATATTTTGTGTTACTATAGGCCCAAAATGATGGGGTCAAGTGACCATGGACTAGACCATGGACTGCAATCTCTTAAACCTTGAGATAAAATAAATCTTTCTTCCTTTTAAGTTGTCTTAGGCATTTTATCACTGTAACAGAAAACTGATTTGCACACACTTCCATCAGGATAGCCCAATTCACCATGATTTCTGGAAAACTGAGTGAACTAAGAGACATTTCTACTTCTCTCTCCCTCCCCTTCAATCTAACTTCTATGCAATAACTATAGGAATCCCTGGAATGTATTAACTGTTTCGTGCACCTTCCTCCTTGTAATTCTTGCCTGGTTCCCAATCACACTAAGAATAACTTGTGAATAGTCATCACAGTCTACAGCTCTCTACAACGTCTGGCTGCTCCTGACCACCCCAAACTCACATGCAGTCTTGGCTCACACTCATGAGTTCCTTTCACCTGTGTTCGCAGCTTTCTTTAGTCTATGAAGTTGTAGTCTACCTACCTGTCTAGCACTTTCTCCCTGTCTTTAGGTGGGTAAATCCATCTTTCACTTTAAGTCTCAGTTTATATGTGACTGATTTAGATAAAACATATCTTTGGTTACTTTCCCCAAAACAGGGCATCGTCCTAAATTATGTCTTCCCAGATTGTCTGTTTACTTTTCTCAAAATACTTTCAACAATTTCTGATGAACTTCTTTGCCCTTTAATTAATGATCTCCCCACTAATTTAGAACTCCACTGAAGCAAATATCAGGTCTATTTTTTTGGCCATTGCATCATTGACAATAGCACACTGCTGGGCATATAGAGAGCACTCAAAAAAGTGGCTAAGTGAATCAAAAACGAAATAATAGAGGTAATACCTACCCTTATTTGCCCCTCACTCAAACATTAATCATGAGTAACAATTTAACATATTATCTATGTGTGTATATATATGTGTATACATATGTACAAATCTGTATATATGTGGTTTTGCATATATATGCATGTACATATGCAAATTTTAAAAGGTAGTCCTCTAGATCAGATCAATAAAATATCTTATGTTCCAAATCACAATAATCAGGAGAGAATTCCTGTGGTGGCTTTTCTGAGGAGAATGCTAGAGCCAAGGCACAATACAGAAAGAAAATATTATGTTTAGTTCTGGATGCCATACTTTGCAAAAGTTGGGTACAAAGACTCCTAACCCATTACAAAGGACTGTTTGCTCCACTAATTCCTTCACAACATCCCTCTTTATGACTTCACACACACACACACACACACACACACACTCATATAGCAAAGAGAACTAAATTCTGTGACAAAACCTCTTTAGTGGGTGTGTGGGTGTGGTGCTGGGAATTGAATCCAGAGGTGCTTTAATACAGAGGTGCTTTAACCCAGCCCTTTTCATTTTGAGACAGGGTCTTACTAAATTGCTGAGGGTCTCCTATAATTGCAGCAACTTGGGCAGCTGAGACAGGAGGATTTCAAGTTCAAGGACAGCCTCAGTATTTTTTTGTAATTGATAAAAATAATTTGGTGAGTTTAAAAAGTAAAAAGAAGAAAACCTTTACATTACCGAGTGTGAGAATCCAGTTGTTGTAGTTAATTAGAAATATATTTATGTATAAAACAAGTTTTGAAATTAGAGATTATAATTAATTTTCAATACTATTCTAATTTGCAGAATAATTTTGTAAGCTGTTGTTCATTTTTCAAGCTAGATGAAACAGTCTCTGGAATTTTAGATATACAGTATCTTATATGAAAATCAGAAAACCTAAATACATATCCCATCATTGCATGGCTAAAACCACATGCTTTATAAAGACGTACAACCAACCATTGAGTAATTTAATACTCTGTTTGCTTTTCTTCTCTAAAAATTTTACTCTTTTCTCCCTTGATTTTTTTTTTTGCTAATATTATCCCACTCATTCTCCCAATTCTTCTGCTTGTCCAAATGCTGCCCATCCTTTCTGCTCCATTTGTATCGGTTTCTTCTACAAAGCCTCCTCTGATCTTCATTGCTTAGAGTTGTGTTGGAGTTAACTATTTCTTTGCTTGAGTATCTGTGGAACTTATTACCCATGTGATTTTAGATATGACTTTTAATATTTTGTTTTTGTTTTCCCAGCTGTGACTCAACCCCTAGAAATCAATGAGAAACTACTTTTCTGAGAGTGTTTTCTCATTTATAAAATGAGAGGAGAGACATAGAGAATCACTAAGATCTCTCCCAGTTCAAAAGAAAGTTACAGAAACAGAATTATTAACACTTTTGCATAGAAATTCAGCACTTATTTAGCTCTTATTATATGCCAATCATATTAATAAGCTCTTTAGATAAAAATATGTTATGACATGTACTCTCAAGGACATAAAGAAGTTATAATGCTAACCTATGGGGATCGTATTTCAGAATTCACTGTGGCGTGATTATGAATCATAGACTACTGGATGGACATATTTGCAGTATTTTAAATGTGAAAAGAGTATAATCAGCAATGCTGTGCCTAACTCTTCCTGTAAATATTAAAATAAGTACGGAGCACATTGAGGACTCCAGCCGAGATTATACAGACGTAAAGCAAGTGCTCTGTTTACACACAGTAGGAAAGTGAATTCAAGGAAGGACCAAAAATGACAAAGAATTGAAAAAGTGCAAAATATTAGGATTAATTAAAATAAAATTGCATATTAGATGCAAATGTTGAAAATTGGCAATATATTTTAACCTACTATATCCTTAATCATTATTTTAAATTTTTTACTTTCATTATTGGTGCTTCAGTAATTCACATGCATCTCTTGATTCTGAAATTACATTTTTTTTAAGAGAGAAGGACAGTGAGAGAGAGAGACTGAGAGAATCAATCTTTATTTAGTTTTTCACATGGCTCTTGTTGCTCTGACACTTAGTTGTATACCTGGGTGCTGGGGTTTGAACCCATGTACTTGCGCATGCTGGGCAATCACCGTAACCATCAAGCCACCGCTCCAGCCCAGGAAAGGTCCATTTCTAATTCATGAATATTATTGAATTGAACATAGGAGCTACTCGATAAATATACAAATAACAAAATAGAATATGTTGCTTAGACATTTAAAGAAATTTATCTGAACAATATTTTTGGGACTAAAAATATTTTTTTAAATGCTGCCTCATAAAGTGGTTAAAGAGTTCTCATTTACATAGCTAGGACACATTTTGGTGTTTTTTGCCTAATAAGTAGTGAGAGAAAAAACAATAGCTATTTATATCAGCCCAGCATTATACTGCATCTGATCCCAGGAAATTTGTTTTTTTTTTTAATCATTTAACATCTAGACTATAACAACTCTGACTGCCACCGAGAATATACTTACACTGTGTATAGGGCAATTGGGAATTGGTAAATAATGAAAAATAGTAATTTACATAAAAGACCAAATGATTGCTTTCTAGTACCATATCAATGTCTCTAAAAGTGAGCAAAGTGTTTTATTCAAAGGGTACTTAAGTATTCATAAAATGAGGGTGCATTATTTTCTAAGCCTTCTATGCTTTTATAAAAAGTCATATAATTATATAATCAGAGACTGACAAATCCTTGAAAAATAGGTACAAATCACTGTGAGTGTCCAGGCTATGTTGCACGCTTAAGCAGCAAATTTAGAGCAATTCAACTAGCACATGCCAAATAAATGTAAAAAAAAAAAAACACATTAGTTGAGTTTTACAGGAAAATATTAAGATGATCATTATTAAATCCATGATTGAAATGCAGTTCTATTTAAGTAATTCCGTGGTTCAATATCATTGAGCTGACTCTAATTTATAAACAGACACAGTGTGGGAAGAGATTGATTCCAGAGTCATACTTACATTTCAAGAGGACATGGCAGAGACATTAAAAAAAGAAAAAAAAAAAACATGCACCAAATCCCATCATATGCAAAAAATTGTATTGGGAGCAATCTGGGATGCTAAGATAATTATGATATAATCACCTAGAAGGGCAGAAAGTTACATATTAGCTATGAATGTCTTCTTAGCCTAAATCCATTTCTGGGAAATATTCTCCTGTCACCAAAAGACACAGTGGGTACAGTATGGAAGAGAAAGTTGTAAAATGTGAAAGAACTCACTTATTCTTTATCTTTCTCTACCAAGTTGATTTCGCCTTTAGAAACCAGTACCATAAAGCCCCACAGGCTGCTTATACAGCTAGAATGACACTGTAATTAGGTAAATGGTTTCTTAACTTTTTGACTAATCTGCCGATGCTGGCGTTTTCTATGGTGCTGCCTCAGCATTCAAAATTGCCAGGAGAGTATAAAGTAAAGTGCTCATTAAATGCAAGAATACAAATCAGCACATGAATCTAATTTTTCATGATATTATTTCTAATTCATTTGAAGGAATTTTGATGAACTCCAAGTTAGTGGAGTCTAAATTAATAGCATAATGTGTTAAAAGAGATAACAGTTTTGAATACCACATTTTATTTTTTAAGCTTAAAAATATTTAAAGTTTATATATTTCATTTGCTTATTATAATAAAATTTTACTAAAAATAGGAGAATGAATGCATTATTGTTAAGTTGCATATATTCATTTTTGTTTTACTATTTTTGTCTCTATGTTATCTTCACTTTTTATCTGCTTAAATTAACATATGTCTATGGGGTCTTTAACAGTATTATGCTTACTGAAGATGTTCACTAGCTCAGGGATTTTGTTAATTAAAACTTCTGAGGTCTAATAAAAAGTGCATAAATAGAGCATTTTTCTGAAATTATTAAACAAAATTTTGTGGGTTGTTTAATACTCAATGCTATGTCTAATTCTTACGAAGTGAGCTCCCCTATCATTATGGAAATATTCATACATACAAATTCTTTACTGTCTGTTGACCACCACTAAGATCATAATGTTGAATATTGCAAAAGAAAAAGAAAAAGATGCTATACATGGTAAAATAGTGGTGAAACAAGATGATAGAAATGAAACTTCTCTGGATGCTTGTCACCATGTAGATAAAACACAAATGTGTCAAAATATTTTAAAAGCAGACAATGTTAAATATTAACACAAAAATATAGGTCCTAGGATAGCATTTGCAGACATATCTTATCCATAAAATAATTACATTTCACAGTTAATCCAAGTATAGAAGGCTTAAAGAATATGGCCAAATGGAGACTTAACGGTGGAGGCCAGCCAGCTCCCACACCAATGTGATTCCCCAATGTTACTTTTCAATGTCATCTTTTCCTTTCATATCATTGTCTTGTCATGTAGACAATTTTAAAGGATTACAGGGAGACTGAGCTGCAAAAAGGGGTGAGTTGAAAATTGATAAGGAGCTCACAAATAATTAGTAAGCCTTGGAATATATCTAATCATAAACCAAAGGCAAATTGTCAATGTGGATAAAATGGGCCTATGTGTACTCATTTTAGAGAGGACAACAGTGAAGATGTGATGAAAGAATTATTTTAGAATATATTATTTTACAAATACATCTTTCCACAGTAACTTCACTCTTCATTTTAGAATGGTATTTTCAAATCCATGGAATCTGGTAGCCTGAAAAAACTTCAAGCACTCCAGGAGTTAACTAACAGCATATATTTTCTGAATATCTGACCAGTTTGATTTATTTTTTAAAACTGAATCAGACTGACAGACAACACATTTGGTAAAGCTTCAATCCTGTCTGTTTGGCTGAAATCATTAGAGGAGCAGGTGGCTTTCATTCTGTTGGACGTTTCCCAGTTGTACAGCTGCTAAATGGGAAGTAAAGAGAGCAGCCACTCCCAGAAGGATGGATGCTCAGGAAATTTGGCCCAATTGGTAGAGCCAAACCCATGAAATATGAAGGCTTCTTTCTGAATAGCAAGAGACTGCACAGAATCTACTATTTTATTGTTGTATAAGACACAACTGTACATACCATATACATAGACATATTCAGGCTTATCAAAGAGAATTTACAATAGAGAATTACTTTCTCAAACATAGTCATTTGGTTGCTCAAAAGTAGCTTATAAATTACATTATTTAAATATTTAAAATTTCTTTTAAATAAAAATTTATGGAACCATTGTAGACTGAGACCCTCTCTTTCTTCTTACTAAAATCATTATTAAAATAAAAAAAGAAGAGAGGGACAGTGAGAGAGAGAAAGAAAGAGATAATAAATTTTATTTAATTTTTCATGTGGATTTCATTGCTCTGATACTTAGTTGTGTATGTGGTGCTGGGGTTCAGACTTGCGTCCTTGTGCATGCCACACAAGCACTGTACCACTGAGCCACCTCTCCGATCCCCTAAAATAATTTTTTTAAATTTTTTATTTTTGAACAACCATAAAACCATACAAGTTTTCAACAAAGTAATATAAAATGTGTATATAATCTGGATATTGCAATTACCCCCAGGAGTGCCCCCCCCAATTATCCTCCCTTAACCTGCCCTTCCCCTTCCCACAATATCTCTAAAAAAAGTATTAGGTTGTAAAACATTATTTCTTATCTGGATTTAACACATGCTAATAGACCAACTTAAAATAATTTTTAAAAGTCAAAAATTAAGCAAAATTTTTTGGTGAGGAGAGCATTGTGAATATCCAACCCATATAAGATGTTTGCTACAAAGAATAATCTGTTTAACATACAGATGATCTCACTTGCTCCCTGAAACTCTTACTCAGAAGGTGTAATGTTGTACACAATAATCTTAATTTCTAATGATCCAACAACATTTTCTGGAAGAAAATCATACATGAGAAACATTAGCCACCCAAGGTGATTCAAGAACTTCAGGATCTTCTAGCATAGAAATAAAATCATTGCAGAGAAGTCTGTATAATTTTATTTCCATTTTATAAAAGTCCATTATTTCTGTGGACACTTCATGTTAAAGTACACTTCATAAGATAAGGTATTCAATCCCAAACACTAGGGTTTCAAAGATCTGTGTACTATAGCTTTACTTTTATTGTCACAGTAAACAGCCACATAACATTTTTACATAGTGTAAAGGTTTTTGCTGCTGATGGCAGAAGCCAAAAGTACTAAAAATTAAGTTGCTTATAATTCACACAGTTCCATTATTTCCATGTCATACTGCACTATTATTTTAATATTTATGCCTATGAATTTTTTCAATTTTCATAGTAATATATGATTTCATGTTCAATTTATTACTACCCTGCTTATCACATGAAATATTTCAGATACCATCATTAATTAAACTCTGGTAGCCTCAGTTTTCTTATCTCTACCATGAAAGAACATGACAGTACTCCCATTAAAGTATTAAATGAAACACATATGTGAAACACTTATCTATGTTCAATACATGATAGCTATTATTGATAATATTTATTACGGTTGTATCAAGTCAATAAATCACTGTAAGGTGACAAAGTATGGTTTAAGATTTTCTATGGTAGGATATTGCTGAAGGCACACATAAGAGTTTATATTGTTTTAGAAGCCCTTTACAGTATCTGCTTCTTCCTCTCTCTGAAAAAGTAAAGATAAAGAGAAGTTGTAATTTTTCAAGAGTACACACAGGATGGTTTCTCCTCAGAGCCTCTAGAAAGAACCAAATCTTGATATTAGATTTCTAGCTTTCTAAATAGAGACAAAGAAGGTTTCTGCCATGGGCCACCCACTTTACACTGTTTTTGTGAAAGCCCTGGCACACCTAATACACCCATTATTTGTTTCTTCCAACTGCCTTTTGTGCAACTGTAGACTACTATTCCTTTTTTACTCCTGACATGTGTGCAGGCCAAGTTTAGTGAGGCTTTCTTCATTCCTTAAACTTTCTTTTTTCATGCTCCCGTAACTGGACCAAAGGAATTCATAATAACTTTTAAAAATTCTATTATGCTTTTGCTCATCTGATGTGCAAATGCCTCTCTCCACCATGCTATCAATTCTTGGAAGAGGCAGTGGGCCTTTCCCTTCCATACTGCTTAACTCCTAGTAAATTTGCATAGAAGTATCCAACATATGAATGCATGAATCACAATATTTTTCTCCACAGGACTTAAAGAAATTTGTTTCAGACAATATTTGGAATTGTGAAAAGAAAACCTGTTCCACATTCCATGTTTGACACAGCTAGTATCACTTTGAACAAAACCAAGAGGCACCAAAAAGACTGTTGTGACTTCTTCATGTGTATTTCTGTAAGGGAGAAAATCTTACAAGGATATTGCTTTCGTTGAACTACTAATATTGTTCCTAGTAAGATTAATTTTAAAAAAATTTTTTTGAGCTGGGCAGGGTGGCACAAACCTGTAATCCTAGCACTTGGAAGGCTGAGATAGGATGTTCACAAGTTCGATGCCAGCCTCAGCAACTTAGACCCTGTCTCAAAAGGAAAAATGAAAAGGGCAGGGAATAAGGCTCAGTGGTTAAGTGCCTCTGGTTTCAATTCCTGATAACAAAAACAAACAGCAACAACAACAAAATTACCCTGATGTATCAACAGATTTTATTTAGTTAGTTCAGTATTATTTATTCATTTTTCTATCTTTTCCATTGCCAAAAAAAGATTTTAAGCAAATGTTAAAGTAATTCATTTATTCAAAGGAATTAAATAGAAAGTTGTAAAGGCAAATAACAAATAAAAGTATATAATGTATTTTGCCATCATTGTGTATAGAATTTAGCTGTAAGTTGCCCAAATAAACACTACATTGAATATATACTATTTTACAATATAAAATAATAATAAGCTCATATAATAATCTACCTGTTTTGTGAATTTTTTGACCATGAGCAAACTATGAGATTATAATTAGAAAAGAGAAAAAAATACGGTTCTTCAGTTTGTTAAAGAATGAGTTTACTAGGGGCTGGAGTAGAGGTTCTGTGGATACAGCAAACACAACTAATTGTCTAAGCAATGAAGGCCACAAGAAAAACTCAATAAAAATTGATTCTCTCTCTCTCTTTCTCACTGTCCTTCTCTCTTTAAATTTTTTTTTAAAAAAGAATGAGTTTACTAATTTTTAAAGGTTTACAATATATTGCTTTCATAGACTACAGAGGCACAAAATCAACGCAGTCTTTGAGGAGTGGTCTAATAGACATTCTCTTCTGTCTTTAAGTGGTCTTGGTGTATAGTTAATGACTGAGATTATGCAACAGAGATATTGATACCTGTATTATGTTTGTTATGTTGAAGTTTGTGAAAATATTAAAACTATAACCCAAAATAGTTTCCCCTGTGCACATAAAATATGTAAGGAAGTTATATCTTCAATTAGATCATAATTTTGCTTTAGTGGCATATTCATGTATTATTCCATTCTAACCATCTTTCTGGGTTTTAGTCAACTTCTTCTTTATTAAGAGATTTTTTGAATATGGATATTTATAATAACAAGGATGAGAGTAAATATTATTACTGACCCAAAATTACATCAAAACAAAAATTGTGGTTGCCCTGAAATAAAAATATTGATAACTCCTGATTTTTCAAGGTCTAAAATAACTTCTTTTTTAGAAGTCAATGTCCTTCCCATCATTTTCATTCTACCTACAACTAATTTTTTGTTATATTCAAATGATAAGTTCAGTTTTCATTAAAAGAATTCAAAGAAACAAATCCTAGATTTTTCAGCATCTTCAAATTGCCTGACTCAGGCTGCATATAGTGAACTTACTTACCTCTTGTTCAAACCTGTTTATCCTGAGCATCCTGTATCTTAACAAATGACATTAATATGTATCTTTTACCAAAACACAACCCTCATAGTTATTGCCACATTTTCTATTTGCAATGTCAAAATCCTGGTTTTTTCTCATTTAAAAAAAAACATTAGGACTCCACCACTTCCTCTCAATATCCGTCACATTTGTCACTTCCTTATATTTTTCTGCATTACTGCAGAGGGCACCTAATGGTTTTTGACCTTCAATTCTGACAGTCTCTGCTTTACATAGGTACCAGATTTATCTTTCTAAAATACAGACATAATTATGTTACCTTTTATGTTTATAGAGTAATGTCCACACTCTTTAGAATACCTTTCATTCCATATAATACAAACTTACCTGCCGAGACTTAGTTCCTGCCTCTCCTTTTGGTTCAATTATCTTTGAATCTTTAACTTTGCTTTCTCATACTTCTCTAGTAAAGTTGATCTTTTGCTTCTGCTTTCCTATAGCACTGTTTATTTCTCTATATCAGCACTTACAAACATCTGACATTAATTACAGTAATGGTGAACATATGCTTGAAACGTTCCTGGATGTCTCTCATGTTAAATATCCCCTTCTGTTGTCAGGCTATGGAGTGGGTGGAAATTCTTGAGTTTTATCTAGAAAATATGGTCATGATCCTCTGGGCTTATCCCATAAGATAGGCAGCTACCTGAAAGAAGGGATGGGGTCTTAATAATCTTCATGAGAATTCAATGTTTCATTGTGTAATGAAAGCAACCCAGAAAAGGAATTATCTACACAAGTTGGCTATAAAAGGAGCCATATGTAATAGATTAGCTAAGATCTCAACGCCATCTGGAAATCTGTTATCTTTCAACAGTTATTGTTCTTCTACTAAACAATGTAAGCCAGTGCTACCATTTTTTTCCAAGCATGAATGTGAAAAGTTGAAAGCACTGTGAACTGCAAACTACAAAGGCGAAAGATATGTGATTAACCACCTTAATGCACACGGTTGCTTCTGGCCTATTATCCACTTTCTCTCTTGACCAAGGATCATCTGTCCATGACCCTGGATTACAGGATCAGAGCAACTTCCCACACTTATGCCTAGTTACCTTCCTGTTCTGCCTTCTCAAAGACCTGGCCTCATCAATTTCCCCCTTTCCAAACCATCTCCTCAACCTTTCTTTCTTTGCTGTATGAATTCCATAACCACATCAGCAAGCTTTTATATATCCTATGTTTAAAGTAAACAAAAACATAAACCTCTCTATTTTCCCCTCATTCCTCTCCAGATACTCCCCATTCCCTTTTTCTCCATACTACAAGTAACTAAGAACAACATAATTTCTTGCTCTCTAACTTCTCCTTTCCATTCTCTCTCGAACCTTTTGCAATAGAAACTCTCCCCTTACACTCTAGCAAAAAACTGCTTTAATAATGCTGACCCATCAGCTCCGCATTGCTATTTCCAATGGTCAATTCTTATTGCTCATCTTCGTGACCCTTCAGTAGCATGTGACAGAGCCAAACATTATCTCTCTCTTTAAATATTTATTTCCCTTGACTTGCAGGACAGCACTTATTCCATTTTCTGCCTACTATCTGAGAGTTCTTTTCACAGTCTCATTTGATATGTTCTCTTCATCAACTCAACCTTTGAAAATGAAGTAGCCCAAAGTTGGCATTTGTTCTGCCTCCCCATACTCTATTTGTAGTTTTTATCAGCTTTCATACCTGTAATGACTACATATATACAAGATTCCAAATTTATATGTCCAACAAGACCACTTCCTAGGATTCATTCATTCAACCACCTACTCCACATCTCCATTTTTCAATGTTAAATACAACCTTTGCATGAAACAGGCATATCTCAGTCTTTATTGCTCCATAAATGACAATTCCGTCCTTGAAGTGAGACAAAAAAGCTTGAATCATTCTTGATTCTTGTCCTTTTCTCCTAACCTCACATAAAATGATCTAATCTTGACAACTCTGATTTCAAAATATACCAGGTTATAATCACTTCTTACTATCACCACTGCCTCTACCTTGTTGGCGCCCACCTGGATTATTGCAACCATTCTCCTTTTTCCAAGTCTTGCTGCTGCCATTTGGAAAATTCTCATTTAAGCATTAAGGACATTTTAGTAAGACAGATCTTCTTCAAATATTTTTAATGCCAGGAGTGATGGTGCATGCCTATAATCCCAGTGACTCAGGAGACCTAGACAGAAGGATCACAAATTTGAGGCCAGCCTCAGTAACTTAGTGAGGGCCTAAGCAACTTTATGAGGTCCTGTCTCAAAATAAAAAAAATAAAAAGGTCTGAGTATGTGACTCAGTGGTGAAATGTCCCTGGATTCAATCACCACTATCCCCAAAATAAATAAATAAATCCCTTTAATGGATTCATTGTTCGTTTAGCCTAAAAATCAAAGGCCAAGAGAAAAAACTTGAACTGACCTCTGTTCACTACTCTCCCTTGACCTCATTCTACTCATCCTGCCTCAGTCCTACTCAGGCCTCTCCATTGACATTTACCACATTGCTCTTCCTAACTTGGGTCCTCTGCACACACACCCCCCAACATTCCCTGTGTCCACCCTGATTTTTGCATACCTAGTTGATTTTGATTTTTTTTTTTGTTTTATTCTTCATACAGTTTCCCTCAAAACTCACTGTATGTAAAATTGCAAGCCTGAGCCTACCACACACACGTACTTCTTTTTTCCTTGTTCATGGTTTTCTCTTGACACACATCTTAATTACCTTAAACAATAACTTCTCCTTATTTGCCTCATTTATTGTCTTTATCCACTACCAGAAAGGGAGCTCTGTGGGGATGTTTTGGTTTCTTTTATTGCCTTCTGAACCAGCAGGACCCAAAAAGAGTGCTGGGCTCAAAGTCTGTGCTCAAACAATTTTTTTTAAATTTAATTAAATGAATAGAGTTGAGAGAATTCATTGTACTGTGTCATCTCAAATGCTAGGCAACATTAGGTAGGTTGTGAAAGGAACACACTCACAAGCCCAGAGCCCCAGCTTCAAGCCTACCTATCAGTATAAAACAGAATTTGCAGGGATGATTTGGAGTAGGCAGAGAGCCCCCAGGAAATGGACTAGAAAAGTATTTTTTGGATCAGTCCTGACAGGCTGGAACTCTAAAGCGCTTTGTAAAGATTTTTAGATCTTTAACTCAGAGAGTCATGGGCTTGGCTGCTCAAAGGTTGCCTGGGGCTTGGGTGTTTCAATAATAAAGACTTTTTGATTGAATTCCCATTTCTTACCCCTTACTGGGATCTGGTAAGCACCAGGGATCTGGTAACCACCAGAAAGGTGAGATGGTCCTGGAGCAGAAGGAGCACTCGGTCTAGGACTCTGTTCTTCAGTGTCTGATTGGTATACCTTGAGGAAGGAGGGGGCTGTAAGGTTTGTTTGTTTGTTTGTTTAGCAAAATTCCAGCATAGATCATAGGTCATGTGGTATCTTTCCTTACAACACATGTGCCATAACCACGTAATGATATATACTGGCTTAGAGCTCAGCAACTCTGTAACTCTGTAATATTTTTCCAACAGATAACTTACCAAGGAGCCTTTTGTCATCACTCTGTGTGTACAATCTCAGTGTGAGTGGAAGTGACTTCCAGGGATCTGACCTACAGATGTCACTGGGTTACTGAATTCACTTTAATTCAATGATCAAGTAAGAAACATCTAGAAATACTTTCAAGAACATCTGAAATGTATGCATTCATAATTCCATGACAGTTAATAATAATTCAGCTCTCCTCTTCTTAACAGTAAACATACCAGGGAGGTATAATGCTATCAGTCACCCACACATTAATGTGAGTATAGATAGTTTTTTTCTAATAGTCAATGAAAAGTGAGTAAGAACTTTAGAAATGGAAGCCTTACATTGAAGGGTAGGTAATTTAAATAGTAATATGTTAACTAAAAGCTTTGATATATATATATATATATATATATTTATATGTATATATATATATATATATATAAAAGCTGATTCAACTGAAAGATGTATTAACCTACTTATCTGTAATGTCTTAAAATTTTTTGAAGAATTTTTCATTTGATGTTAATTGAAAACCAATTTTGAGGGCTGGTGATGTAGCGCAGTGATAGAGTTCTTGCCTAGCACACTTGAGGGTCTGGGTTCAAGCTCCAGCACTTGCAAACAAAGAAAAGCAAAATCAAAACTGATTTTGATACTAGTAGATACTTAAACTTAATATTGTCAGACAACTACCATTTTCAAGAGTACATGCAAATTAGTTCCTGCAAGCAATTTACTGATCACAAGGAAGATAGCCCAAATAAAGGAGTCAAAATTAGGAGATATTAATCTAATCGCAAAAGTAGCTTTTATTTTTATGTTTTTCTCAATGTGAACATCTCTAAATTTCAATTTAAATTTTTATACAGAAAAATTATGTGTCAAACTTAGTGTATATGTATGCATATTGCATATTAGTCACTTTTACCCTTCCCTTGGCCTGATAATTGGGAATGTTAGCTAAAAACACATTGCAGTTGGGCTCTATAGCTTCATCAGAATCAATTGAGCTGCCAGAACATTTTTAATGCTATTTGAAACCATTAACGACAAAGAACCATTTGCTGCCTACGGTCCAGTCCTTCTCCAGTGAAAATTACTGGTCATGAATCTGGTGAACATTTACAGGAATCTGCAAATGAAACAGCTAAATCCTTGATGACAGGGAGCCTCATAAAGGCAGCTCATTTATTCTCAAGGGGCACTATCCCTGCCACTGGGATCAATAGAAAATCTCATTTGATATATTCTTAAATGCCATGGTGTAAATGCTCTCTGCGCAATTTTGCAGAAGAAAACGCCCACTCTCACTGACATCAAATTCACTAAATAAACAAAAACAATGCTACCCTGAGTTTCCTTTAATCTTAAAGCTTTTAAAATAAAAAAAGATTTTTATCTTATAAAGAAAAAAATAATATTCAGAGAGCTCAAGATTTTGAAATTGACTATAAAATAATAGTTTCCTGATTTGGCCACATATCTTCCAATGTAAATGATAACTACTCCAGGTTCTCAAACAGAAGATATGAATTAGCAGCTTGTTACACTGTGGCTCCTCTGTAGCTTTTACCAGTACATGCCACATAAATGATTTTAATCCCATAAAAGATGCTAGGTAATAATGTATATCTATATTTCCTGGAGATGATAACATAGACAATTCTAAAAGTTTTTCTGAAAAGAAAACATGAATTCAGTGTAGGCTGTATAGAAATCAAAATTCTGATAGCAAATGGGAGAACAGATTTAAAAACCAACTTATGATAGGACTTGTAGCCTGGGGTTGGTTAGGATATAATAAAATCTGATAAAGGAAATTTTTACTTCTTCTATAAACACACTCCTTTATGAATGCTGTAACAATCAAATTGGTAGTTTGCTGTGTAATTAATATGGGGGGTTATCAAATCTAAAATCTTAATTCCCTCATAAAATGCTTTTGGCAAGAGTAGAGATTCTATTACGGTTGGTAAATTAGAAGGGAAGGGTATCAGTAAAGGAGCAAATGCTTTTCTTTGAACTTAGAGAAGCTTACCAAAGAAAGTAAATCATTTTATTATTTTCTTCTATAAAAAATGAAAACAAAAATACAAAAACCTTCACTCACACAAAACTTAGTAGGCATCTAAGCATACTTAACATATTTATTCTAAGAAAAATAAGTCAGTTACTACCTAGCATATCCAGGAAGTATAGTCCTGGATAAAGTCTAAATGTCCCAGGATAAAACACCTGGATGTAGTTTAATTTTCCCATCCCCTGTCATGCTACTATTATACATTTATAAATCTGTTAATTATTGATAAATCTGTCCAAAGAATATAATGTTCTTGGGTAGGACATACTTTTGAGCATAATTAAAGCTAAAGATTCATACAACAGGTTTCATTTGATCTGTTGGAAATGTATAAAGTAAACGAATGTAATCCTGTAATCCTGTCAGTGAGCAAATATGTATTTACATAAAAGTCTTGTTTTTCTTTTTAAATCAAGACCCAAGAAGAAGCTGATCATCCATTATACTTTTTCTGTGCAAAGGCCCTACTTTAAAAAAAATATTGACAATCTTGAAGGATTAGCAATCATGGCTAAAATAAGCATGAATATCACCTTTTTTTTAAATCGGCTTTTCTTTTATACTGTGAAAATTGTTTGGTTCAGCCAATGGCCTAGGAGGCAAAAGACCAGCAGGAGGCCAGGAGGATTAGCCATAATTACCTCATGTTTCACCTTAATTAACTCCTGATACAAAAAGTAAACGCTGCAGGAATGATGGAGAGGCCAGTAGGCAAGATATCTAAGCTCTCTTTGTTTGCACATGATAATCTTTCTTTTGAATATTGCTTACTTCCTCCAGAAGATCAACTGATGGGCACAGGCCGCATGGCCCTGAGCTGTGCTATGGTGATGAAGGCTATTTTTCACACTTGATCTTGTCAGAGTCCACATTCTCACCAAGGCAATGTGTCAATCAATGGCTATAGTACTTTCATCATGTTTGTTTATAAGGTCATGTAAATTTTTAAAGAAACTCTTCAAAATGATCCAGGGCAAATTAGGCTACGATGATTTATTTCAGAAAGTATTTGAACAACCCACTGATAACTTCTTAGTCCACCAAATGCCTATTTCCCAAGTGTACTGGCATCAAATATTCCTCGAGGTTTTAGGCAATGTGAATGCTGTCCCAGTCCCTGCCATTTAGGGCAGGTGAATATCTACAAACATAAAAAAATTATAGCTATTAAAAGCAATAGAGCCTTTCTTTGGTCTTTGCTTAAAAAGTTCAATCTGAACTTGAAATACAATTTCAAACGTTTGGTACATTTAAAAACTAAACTTTGAAAAAGTTATTTAATGTGCATTTTTCATCCAAGGTCCCAAGATAGTGAAAAGAAACTTAACTATCCAAAGAGCAAAAATAATTCTAAATTGTGGGGCTTGAGCTGCGGGTCAGTGGTTACCACACTGTCTGGCATGCATGAGTACAGGAGCTCAAACCCCAGCACCATGTACGCAACGAAGTGTCAGAGCAGTGAAAGCCAAATGAAAAACTAAATAAAAATTGATTCTCTCTTTCCCTCTCTCTCTCCTTCTAAAAAAAAAATTCAAAATTGTGACTTGACTTGGAAAAACTGGAAAGCATGGAATAAGAACAGGAAAGCACTCTGAAGCCTAGAACTTTAGAACACGTAAAAACCAAGTGAATCACCCGCAATTTTACTTTAAGGTTTAACTTATACATAAATATATTCTAGATCCAGAAAAAAATTTGCTATGTATGGTCCATGGGACTTTCTTTCTGAATTTTGTACCATCAAATTGTATTCCTTGAACTGCAAGTCAAATAAAATGTGCAAAATAAATGTACTAACTGACTCATTTATTTTTTCATCTATTACGAATTTTTATTTATCATTTACTGTGTGCTCTCAGGCATGAACTATCAGTAAAAGAAATAGGAAATTCATGATATGTTGAAAATAATTAGAGATGCAAGGTATATTATAAAAGAAGCCACTCTAGGGTTTCTTTAGAAACTCACAGTCTGGTGGGATAGATTTGTCAACAAAAAATTCTGTGACTTTGCTCTTAAAGAAATCTGGGCATGTGTATGAATAAAAAAATAATAATAAGATGTGAGAGAAGAGATATCACTTGGCGAGGCTATGAACAAATTTCAGGGAGGAGAAAGTGTCAGCCCTAAAACTTTACTCAGCACATGCTGAAATCTGTCCTTCACAATCAAATCCAAAACCTAAGGGCATCTTTCTATAACTTTATTATTTGAACAAATTATTCATTCCCATTGACTGAAATTACTGTCATATTTTTCTTCTTGATGTAAAAAAATAACTTACAGCAAATGTAATTATAATAAAAAGAGAAAATTTTTCATATCCATTTTGCCAAAATTTTTCATAATTGATTCCAGGTAAATTCCCCTTCCCCCTTTAAATGTTAAGAGCATCCATATGTCTCCTGTAAAACATTACATTAATCATTTGGAGAGTATTTTCTTTCTTTCATATTTCACTTGAACATATGCAAAGAAGGACACTTGGAGCTGAAAAATGCAGTTTTTAACATTAAAAGCAACCACTGAGATTCCATGTTTATGCCATGCCATGTTTCTGAAATTTATGATTTATTGTTATTTATATATTGATTTCTAGACTAATTACTAAGTTTAATTATGACATCTGTGGGCTCTTAAAATGTATAAGTATGTTGTCCAACAACTGTGAGAAGAAATACTGTAAGGGACACAGAATAAGAAACGTAATCATAAAATTATGTTTCATATAAACACAACTAAAAGTAAATTTTATCTCCTTACATCTTATACATACACACACAATGTTTATATGGAGGGACTATGTACATAAACTTTCTTATGAGATATTACATTACATAAGATTTTGATCCATCTGATGATTTCTCCATGCTCAATTTTTTTTTTAAACCAAGGACCCATTAGTAATGATAAAATATGTAGAGACTGTCTCATTACATTCTGAGCAGCCTGTGTATTGAGGAATTTTATCCTCCCTATTTTTCTTTACAGCTGTAAAGGAGCTCTACCATATTTGGGCACCTTTAATTGGATGTGTTCAAATACTACAGTTGTTTTATTCTAACAAATGTTGATTTCAAATGTCAACCATTTTTACCATTTCTAAGTATGTTGCCAGTATGGAACACTGACTTTATCCAGGAGATTCAGAGTTGAAAACAAAGTAAAATCTTATAAAAATCTTGTCATTATGGTCTGATTTAAACTCTACTCTTTTCACTTGGAGTTATTATTCCATTAAAATGTTTGATGCAGGGAAATGTATCACATAATCCAGCAATCACACTACTGGATATATGTATACACAAAGAAAATGAAACCAGTATGTTGAAGAGGCATATCTTCACTCTCATGTTCACTGCAGTCAAGATATGGAATCAACATAAGTATTCATCAGTGGATGAGTGGATAAGAATATGATTACATCTATGTGTGTGTAATCATATATATATGTAATCACATATATGTGTGGGTGTATATATATATGGAATCATATAGTGTATATGTGCAATCATATATAGAGATATATAGATAATTATATATAAATATATATTATTCAAGATTAAAAAAAGAAAATGCCGTGATTTGTGATAATGGGTGGTGAATGGATGTACCTGGAAGACATTATTTTTACATGAATTAACCTAGGTATAGAAAGGCAAATATTGCATGATCTCATTTGTACGTGGAACCCAAAAAGTCAAACTGATAGGAGCAGAGAGTAGAATGGTGTTAATCAGAGGTTGGGGTGTGGGAATGATTGGGGAGATGGTAGTCAGAGGATATAAAATTTCAGTTAGGATGAATATAGTTAAGAAGTCTTTTGTAGAAAACAGTGACTATTGCTAACGTATGCTTGCTAATTGTTTTCACATATAAAAAAAGAAAATAGCTATATGAGACAATGCATATGTTAATTAGCTCAATTTTGCCATTCCACAATGTACACACACTTCAAAACATCATGTTGTACGCCGTAAATGTGCAATTTTATCCAATGAATTTTTAAAATGTTCTATCTCTGTGTATGCATTCCACAGAGCATGTCCCTTTTAGCTTTTATTCCAATATTTCAGTCATCTCTGAATGCCACTGAGTGTGAAAGTACATACTTTACTATACATCCAATGGATCTAAATCTGTCTCCCTGTTTAAAGAGACAGTCTTGAAATGATTTAGAGCATAAAATCTGCTTCAAGAAGCATTTCATGGGCTGGAGTGGGTGGCTCAGCGGTTTTGGCGCTTGCCTGGCAAGCACGAGGACCCGGGTTCAAACCCCAGCACCACGTACACAACCAAGTGTTGGAGCAACTAAGGCCATGTGAAAAACTAAATAAAGTTGTTCCTCTCTTTCTCTGTCTCTCTCACTGTCCCTCTCTCTAAAAAAAAAAAAAAAAAAAAAGCAGCATTTCATAAAATTCTGAGTTTTATCTAGCATATATACAAAACAATACCCTGGTCCTGCAATGGAAAACTTCAAAATCAATTATGAATAAGAGACTTGGATTCAAGAAAAGATCTGTAAGACTGACTACATGAATGCTAGAAAGATAAACAGCTTCCTTTTGGTTTTTATGGATTAGAATCCCCTTCCTTATGTTAAAAAAAAAATAGTAATTGCGTGGCACACACGCCTAATCCAAGCATTTTAGGCAGCTGAGATAGGAGGATCATAAGTTCAAAGCCAGCCTCAGCAACTTAGGGAGGCACTAAACAACTTAGCAAGACTCTGTGTCAAAATTAAAAAACAGAAACAGAACAACAACAACAAACAAGCTAGGGATGTGGCAATGTGGCTCAATGGTTGAATATACCTGGGTTCAATCCTAGGTACAAAAAAAATACAAATAAACAAACAAACAAAAAATAGCAATCACCTCTGCAGTTGCACACAACAAACTGAATTGAAATAGAAACTCACAGTCCATCCACCCAGAGCTGAATTTTTTTCAACATGTCAATGTTTCCTTTCCTACTTTCGTGTTTTTCTCTGCCTGCTCATCAATGTCCCCTCCTGCCTGGCCATACATTCCCTTTTCCTACCCAATCCACACAGAGAAAAAATATCTCCCAGTTCAATCCAGTCAAGAGCTATACACTGTAAATTTCAACCTGTCCTCCTGCCACACTGATGGGTTCCAGTGTTAGCAACACGACTCCTATAGGTGTGTAATTTGGGCAAGTCATTTAGGTTTTTGAAGCCTCCGTTTTCTGAGAATAATGCAAATTTCTACTGTAGATCATCATTTTTTAAAGTCTTTATAAAGAGAGCAAGAGAGAGAGTACACATATGTACACCATATGTATTTTTATTCTTAGAGGAAACATGGCCTTTGTATCATTAAGTGCTATATAAGTGTCAGTCATTATCCTGGCCATTTAAATAAAATTGCTTTTGGATATATGTTCTAATTCTCATTAATGTCTGATTTCAGCCTCAAGGAATTTAGGGACTTAGAATTTGCTAGGATTGAGGCTTTAATAGGCATGATTTGAAATTCATGCCACAGAACAGACTGCAGATCCCAGATTCAATAGTTGAAGCTGGATTGAATCATGATTTTAAAAGAAACCCAAAGCAAAATTATTGGTTTATTAAACCAAATATTGTAAAGAAATCAGTAGATACTTCCATAAAAAGTGCTCCATAAAAGGAAAAGGTAAAAATATCACTCTCCAAAGAATGTGTTCATTGGGGCATACCATTTTCTAGAACACTTTAGATATGAAAGGAATCACTGTGCCAACAATCAGTTTAACTCTTAATCATTCCAAGCATTTAACTAGGCTGCTCAAGTTGTTACTGTATTAAGTGGCTTTCTAGAAATATTCATTGCTTTTAATTCAAATACTTGCTTGAAATCTACATCTCATGAGAAATAGAAAGGAATATATTAAAAAAAAACCCTTGGCAATTTAATGTCTTTTCAAAGAAACTCTCAAATATATGTGTAAGCAACCAGCTACTATGCATAATGACTAATCTTTGCTAATTTCTGAAACAGTAGCTTGAAATCTCTCACTTGCTATCTCTGGGCTGCTTTGTAAGACTTGTCTTTAGTAAGGAGATGAGAAAGAGGGTCAGGAAAAATATGTGTTGTCTACAAACTCGACGCAGAGACCTTTAACTGAATGATATTTTTGAAGTAAAAAATTTTAATTGTTCAAAATACAGAATGAACGTTCTACTAACTTTTTTCTCTCTCTCTGAATCTCTCTCCTTCACTTAATAAAATTTTAGAACAAAATACTATCACTGCCCAAGTTAATAAAAAAAAGACGCTCTCTAGCTTTACATCATTCACACAACCTAGATTTTGGGCCCAACACTCAATTCTTGCCACCATATATTTCTAATTTGTTCTTACATCTTCCCTAAAAAAAATTCTATTTTAGCTTCTCTGAGTAAAAAAAAAAAAAATATTGAAAAGGTTTAGATATCTAAAATCCAGTTAAGCACAGGTCATATAATTCACTTACAAGTAATGTTTATTATCCCCTCACAGAAGTAAATATTAGCATATTAAATTGCATCTAAAATTACTTATATCATAAATGACTTACATTGTTCTTTATAATTCTCAATTGTAGAAATTATGTAGAATACTATACAGTACCCTTAAATGTTAAAATGTCTATTTTAGTTCTGGGATTAAAAGTGTTTTCAAATTTATTTCTCTGTTTGTCTCATGCTTTCTCCTTTTTGTTTGTTTTTATTTCCTAATTTTTTCTGAAAGTAACATATATTATTGAAATAATGTAAATAAAGTGTTTGTGGGTGAATTCATAACCCTAAATGTATAACTGGGAAAGCACTTCAAGTTGTTTTTCTACTCTAAAATAACTTAGAGCCCTGAAATATTATTGCTACTTTGCATTAATAAAGACAGAGAGAAAAATAAACGTTTTTTTAAAGGCACTTTATAAACTCCAACTTATTGGCGCTGGAGAGGTGACTCGGTGGTCTAGTGATTTCCTGGAATACATGAGGACCTGAATTCAATCTCCAGAACTACATACACAACTAAATGGAGAAAAAACAAAAGCCAGATAAGCTCTGACTTATTACAATGAATATTTCATGGGTAATACTGAAGAATCATAACATTTATTTATAGACAGATATCATAGACAGCCAAAAGAAAGATATCCATCTGTGAGATATTGTATGACTACTAAATAAATATACAGGAGTGCACCAAGGAATTTCTTAATCAGTACATTTCGGTCAAAGTTAATGATTGCATTCACACCTATAAGGTTTCATCTCTAACCTGGAAGTCAAACAAAGATGGACATACCAAGAAATCATGCTGAGAGAAGTTAGCAAAACTCAGAGAGTCAAGGGTCCAATGTTTTCACTCATTTGTGGAGGAGGAGCTAAACCCATGCCTGTGTGAAAAGTAGTCAAACTCATGTATTAGATCCACCAAAGGTGTAGCAACATATAATCTAGGGCAATCATAGATATGTAGGTGGGAAGGGAGAGGGAATAGGTAGGGGAAGGGGAGAGGAAGGGAGGATAGGCAGGGATCTAGAGAGACAATCAACAATGTAACATACACTTTACCCCCCCCCCCGAGAATCCAAATAATACTTATGCAATCATTTAATTCTGAAAAATTCACAATCTAAGCATTTATATCCCTTGTATGGGTGAAATATAGAAGAATCAAGAGATTAGGGGCGTGGGCAATGTGGGGGTAATTCTGGTTTAAGAACAAATGCATATCATATTCTTAATTTGTATACATATATCATTATACAATAACTCAATTCCTTAATAAAAAAATAAAAAAGAAAGATGTATATATCATTCTTTGTAAGTGTTGATTTTATGATGGAATTCCCAAAGAGGAATGTTTTATCGGATACATTTCCAATCTGCTATAGCAACTAACTCCTCTGATTATTGCTCTCAGGGATGGCTGTGTTCAGTGCATTCTCATAAAGAGTCTCTGCTATGTAGACTTTTATGCATTTGGAAATCATAGCATCTCTTCATTGGTGGGGGACCCCAAAAGACAGACAGACCATGATCAACTAAAACTGTTGGTCACAATTCTCCAACATGCATGGATGGCTTTCCTTTTGAATAAGGTACCTAGTGTTTTATCAGAAACTTTATTCAATTTATACTACATTCTGAATACCTGCTTTGAAAAAAGATGCTATAATGATATAAACTCTGTTACTCAAACAGGTCTTTTCTGAAATTCAGATATGTGACACATTTAAATATCTTTTGAGTTTTTTTTTTTTTAAAGAGAGAGGGATAGCTAGAGAGAGAGAAAGAAAGGGAGGGAAATCGATTTTATTTAGCTTTTCATGTGGCTTTCATTGCTCCAGCACTTAGTTGTATACGTGGTGCTGGGGTTTGAACCAGCATGCTCGTGCATGCCAGGCAAGCACCGTAACTGCTGAACCACTGCTCCAAAGCCTCTTTTAAGTATTTGTAACCTGGACATTTTTAAATATGTTTGTGCTTAGTCTAAATGTGTCATGTTTTTCTTCATGCAATGACCTTTACCATAGACCTCAAAAGATGAGTTTCCATTCCCTTTAGACTGAAAAACTAGTAATTGCTCCCCTCATAGGTTTACAGTACTGTGGAGTAGGTAGACCAGATAAGTATGTTCCCTTTCTTTGTTTACCCAATGATATAAAATGAAATTGACTAGAATAGGACAAATGACTTGATTATTTTTGTTGACTAAGTTAAAGATTTAAACTATTCATCCTCATCGAGGACTGACAGACTTACATAACAGAGACAGTCAACAACAGCAATCGACTAGGATGGGAGAATCTAATGGGATGACTATCTCTAGAAGATTTTTAGGAGTGTAGGAAGAAAAAAAAGTAACACATACCAACACCTAGAAAGAGACACAAGTGTTTAAATACAATAAACTAAAAATCAATGATTCTGCATAACTGCTCTCAATTAGTCTCTAGTGGCCATGGTAACAGCAACAATACAAAATAGGTCCATAATAATTTAAAGATCAAAGTACTTCACGTGTTCACTCTTTTGTCATGACATTGTGACTGAAGTTAATTAAGAGGGTCTTAGAAATTTGATTATTTCAAAGATGAAACAACTAAAATATAGCAAGGAAGAAAAAAAATTTAAGGATATAACAGAGTGCTTAGCTGTGGGCTTTCAATTTACTTTTCTACATTTTTCCCATAAGTTGTGACACTTTTTTGGTTGAATGGTATTTGAAAAACATCACCTATCAAAATATCTTAAGAGTAGCAATATAAATACAACACAGAAGGTAGGTTCAAGAAGCAAAAAAAGACAAAAATTTTCAGAATTACAATTTAAGAATAGATGGATGAAAGTGAGAATGTTGAAAATGTTATTGTTTTAGGTTTTCCAGATATATTTTTTAAAAACTCATTGGAATAATTAAAAATATGAATTTTGATTCATTTGGATGTGAAAAGGATTATTACAGAATAATTTCTGACTTGTTGAAATTTTTTTAATGCTTCCAAAATGAATTAGAAGAAAATAAAGAGTCCTGAATACTGACAAAATTATAGTACTTTCAAAATTATGATTATGGCTTGTTATGTCTTAGGAACTTGGAAATATGTTTTTTTTTCTTTTAAATAAGTATAAAGTTATCTATAAAACTATAATCCAAAAATTAAAATGATAGGAACTTAAATAGGTATCATGCATCACATATTAAATTCCTTTAACAATTTAATTAAACAGTCAAATTTTAATTACTACCAGTGACTCGCTCACAAGGCAGGAGATGTACTGAATCATACTCTAATACATTCAGGTGCTCTTCAGAACTTACCCAAGTCCCTTTACATTCAAAGAACATAAAATTTTGTCAAACAGGCTAATTAATGTAGCCACTACCTACTGTCAGGTTGGACTTCAGGCATTTTACTGGTCCAGATACACATGAAATTTGACTCAAATAAAATGCTATTGAAAAACAAAAGCTAAGCTTGAATTTAAAAGTTAAATTAGAAAACCTGATATTGTTGCTGCTTCCAATTTCACTACTCTTGTAAAGCACAAATCTCCTCCCATTCTCATCAAAATGTTCAATTTTTAATAAAGTAACATCTGGTTTGTGGATGAGGCTATGCTACCTGCTGCTCCCCCACCCTCAGGGATAGTGGAAAAGTAAGCAGTTATTCAACATCATTTTTGTTATCCTAGCAACAGCTGTGGCTTTTAAGGAATAAAGCTGGAGAAAAAAAAATGAGAGTACCTGAACACTGAATGTGGAAATCTACTGTTATATGTATCCAATTATGTTAAAATTAACTTATCCTAAAGGAAAACCAGACTGTGGTAATCATATATAGGGACAAACTGGTAGAAAAGAGCTAATGTTGGATTAGGTGGTCAACCATTTCATATACTAAATAAGTAAATATACCAAAAGAAACCATTAAGGGTTCTAGAGATACAATCAACTTTGTAGCATACTCTTTACCCCCTGAAAATCTAAATAATACTTATGCAATCATTTTATTCTGAAGAATTCACCATCTAAGCATTTATATCGTTCGTAGGGGTGAAATACAGAAGAATCAAGGCACTGGGGTGTGGGTGATGCAGCAGCAATTCTGGTTTAAGAACAAGTGCAATGCAGGAGTGGTAACTCCGGGGTTGTGGTGCTTGCCTTGCATGTACCAGGAAGCTGATTCAAAAACCCCAGCACCACTTACACAGCCAAGTGTCAAAGCACCAAAAGTCACATGAAAAACTAAATAAAATTGATTGTCTCTTTCCCTCTCGCTGTCCCCTCTCTCTCAAAAAAAAAAAAGACACAAAGAACAAATGCATATCTTATTGTTACTTTATATGCATTTTTGATTGTACAATAACTCAACTCCTTAATAAAAATTTTTAAAAATTATTTTCTACATAGTTTGAAGATACACCCTGTTAGTTGCAGAAATGGAGAAACACTGAACTTCTATAGGCAAGTAGGAACTTAGATTATAAAGTGAATAATATTACTGAAGAACTGGCATTGAACTCACTGTGCAATATCCTTAGAAGGATGTTGATACCTTGATGCCAGCACTTGCGGACAGACATGTCACATGAAACTTAATTTTAATGTAAAGCTATATAAGGCTATGAAACCTATTGACTTATTATTATTAGAAATATTAACAATCCAAATACTCCTAGTATCTTTATTTTTACTTTTAAGGACTTTAAAATTATTTTAGTGTTATTCTAAATGTCAAGATGAACATTCAGGCAAAGGAAACCGGGTGGACCCAAGGCCAAAAAGCTACAGTCACTTCCTCTTTGCATCACTGATGCATGTATTTCTGAAATACTGAAAGAAAAATAAGTGGAGAAGCAAAACTCTCCTGAACACAAAAAGGACACTGTGATGTTGGCTCTATTATTTTCTTAACAATCAGTATAGAAATATGTTTTCATTGGATATTTTTTAATAGCAGTTCAATCCTCAGCCCATCTTTTCACTGGTGTTTCTTCTTTCCTTTATTATCCTTAATATATTCCACTGAGAGTTTTCTTTCACTTCAAGAACAGGGAGGCGATCAGCCAAAGGCATCTCCCTCCCAGAAGCCACTGCCGTGAAAACCTGCACACTAATCAGAAGTGGGTCAAATGGTCTTCACATGAAAGCATCTAACAAGGTCCCTAAGGAAACCCTTCTAAGTGGCAGCAGGGAGAAGCACGACTGCTTTTCTATGGAAGACGGATGCTAGGCTCCATTGGCCCATCTTCAAGTACAGATGCTTGCTGCTTTGAAGTTACTATAATCACAGTTGCTTTTGAAAGACTATTATGGTGTTGGAAACAAATTCCCTGAGATTTGGGATTAGAAGCAGTTATAAGGTTCACTATATGGGGCAATACTGCACACAAAAAAATCAACATATTATTGCTACTGTTTGGTGAAATAAACACTTGTAACGTTCCATTTCTCTGGTTTCAATTATAAATATTTACATTAACTCTAAGTTTAATAAAATCTAGTTTAGACTTAATAAACCTGCAAATATATAAAGCACCTGGAAGCTTGTTTTAATAAAAGAAGTACAAATTTGGTTGTACAGATTTACCAAATTGATCGAGTTAAATATTCAACAGCTAGTATATGCATAGTAATTTAATAACAATTGAATAATGATTCATGACATATGAATTACACTATAGAATATCTAAAAAAGTGTAATGAGTGTTTCCCAGATATGAACATTTTGACCTGTATAAAGTTCTGGACTCAGACATCATGGAAAAATTTGCCATAAGCTATAATATTTAATCCCTTCAGAAACTCATGTAAACATTTGTAGGTGACTATTAGGTACTTCTTATTGTGTGTACTACATTCATAAGATAATTTTTTCTACCTTTGACAAAATTTGAGAAATAGAATAATATATAATGTTTTGCACTTGTGTTTTGTCTTCAAGAAATTTTACCCCATTATGTTCACTGGCTTTCAAAGTTCTAAACTGTGTTTTTCCAAAATAAGTTAAGCAAACAAGACCACATAAAATTTTGATTCACAAACAATGCATGTATCTTGCCCTGCACGTCTTTATAAAAAAGAGGAATCAAGAAGAGAAATTGAGATGTCATTCAATTCTTAAAGATAGATAGAATAAAGAAATGTCAACTGATATTATGTCAATGAACATAATACATTACATTAAAAACATTTTCAATAAATGCAAATATTTATTGAACATGATTTGAAATACAACTATGAAAAGGAGCTTTTCATGCTACTGAACAAATAAAAATGATCTATCAGTAAATGATGCTTCAATTAAAATTTCAATTCTATCACAGTCTTCTGAACCTGCTACTTCAAGATTGCTCATGGCAAATTTTCTAAAGTTAGCGCAAAATAATAAGAAAGGTCAAATTTAGTGAAACTTGTCCAAGATTTGCTTCACATACATAACATGAAACAGACCAAAGTTCGTAATACTTCTGCAAATTCAGAAGGAAGAATACAAAAGAGTAGCCTCCTTTAGGAATAAAAAAAAAAAAAGCACTATGCTTAAGTCCCACAAAATTAATGTTTAGCTCAAGGATTTGCTGTTCATCTCAGAACCCCTCAAGCCTGAGGCAGGATTAGGTAAGACTCATGTTCGAACAACTGGAGGAAATCAATGGATTTCACTTTATTAATAATTAAAGGGCTAATGCAGACTGGCAAGTGATTAAAATGTGTAGGGCACATATATATTACCACAATTTCACATCCCTCCAAAAATATATAATTTTAATTTTGGCCACACTGCAAAGAATGAGATTATATTAAATAAGGACAAGGAAAAGAAAGAAGAGGCAGGTATTATTGCAACCATTGCAGATTTAGCAAATTCCTGCCTGCGATGAGGACAGGAAAGCATAAAACTAGTTTGGACCCCTGACAGAATGCTGGGTAACTGTTGCGGCTTATTTTGTCACCCATGACTGAATTAATCCCTATTCGGATTTGTCAAGGGTGGCAGAAACAGGGTTTGCACCATGAAGACATTAAAGTTCTTCTGACTCAGGCAAATAGGTTGAATTTTAACAATTCAAAAACAGTGTACTAAAGATACATGCTGAACCGCAGCAGCAGCACCTTGTTTCCATAATCCACATTAACTTCATTACTGTAGCCGATAATAGTTTAATGATGATTTAAGAAGTCAAAGAATAGATGAACAGACTTCCAAGCTAAAATTCAAACTTCATCTTGACAAAAAACTCTCCTTAAATATTGTTGCTTTGGAAGTTTTTATTTCCCACTATAATTTTTATTTTCTTTTTCTTTAAAGAGAGAGGGACAGTGAGAGAGACAGAATCATTTTTAATTTAGTTTTTCATATGTCTTTCATTTCTCCAACACAACACTCCATTGTGCACGTGGTGCTGGGGTTTGAACCCCTGTCCTTGTGCATGTCTAGCAAGCACCATAACCCCCACTCCAGTCCCTGTAATTTCTTCTATAGTTAAAAATGTGTTACTCATGATCTGACTAAAATAAAGATACTGAAAGATTAAGTCTTCAGGGATTAGAAGGATATGAACAATAGATCTTGGAAAATAAAAGAGATGGTCCACTCTATCTAAAATACATAGATTTCTCACTTTACAAAAAAAAAAAGAATGGCTTTTATTTTAACATTTATAAATTATAATGCAAATTACTATGTGCAATCTTCTATGAAAGTATTTTATTCTTCCTTCTTCTATTTCAATATTGAGCACTATAAAAGATTAATTAATATGATGTGATATAGCATTATTTTCTAAAAGCATAGACCTTTGGTGTCTAACAAGCAGGAAGACTCTGGAAGTGAGATTAATATCTCATGCAGAAATTTAATTGTCTTGAAACTTTAAGACAGAGAATTTTCAAGTTTTCAAAGATAAAGGCAGATGTGGAATCCAAAGGTACTGGAACACACCCAGAAGTGAGGAGACGGAAAATGTCCTCTCATTCTAAAAGCTAGAAAATGCTCTGAGTTTTGTTGTTTTTTTTTTCTTTTTCAATACAAGGGATTAATTCCAGGGGTGTTCTACCACTGAGTTTTATCACAGCTGCTTTTATGTTTCATTTTTAGAAAGGGTCTTTCTAAGTTGCCCAAGCTGACCTCAAACTTGCGATCCTCCTGTTCAGTCTCCCAATTCACTGCGATTACAGGCATGGACCACCACACCCAATTGAAAGAGATTCTAATGAGAGATAGAAACTGGAGAGATGCCTTGAACTCTTAGGATGCTGAGAACTGAGCAGAGTGGTAATCCCAATAAAAACTACTTTGGACACTGTGTATATTGAATATGGTGCTATAGATACAATAGGTAACTGAGATTGCCTTTAAAATGATATTGGTTCACTTAAAACATTGTGGTCACTCTTCATAAACATTTTGATTATAGAGGCCATAGATCAAAAACAATACCAAAGTAGTCGAATAGAACTTTTTCATAACTTTTGATTTTTCAGGAGGATTTTAGCCAATTTATTGTTTATCTATAGATATAGTAAAATAGGAATCCTATTTTACTCAAAGCTTTGTGGCTGAGAGGAAAGAAGGGACTCCAAAGGCCCATGTATTAAGGCTTAGTACCATCTTTGTGCTATTGGTAAAGGTGGGGGCTGGTATAAGGTCTTCAGGTCATTATGCCAATACACTTGAAGGGAACAGGAGGAACTTCAGCCACTTCCTGTTTCTCTCTCACTTCTGGTTAATGAAGTGAGCCTTTTGGCTCTGCTTTCTACTACACATCACAATGAGTGGCCTCCCTATAGGCCCAAAGCAATAGGACCAATAGACCAGGGATAATGGACTAAAATTTCCCAAATCATGATGGAAAATAAACTTTTTCTGTCTCTAAATTCATCAGCTTAGCTTTGTTATAGTGATAGGAAGATGGCTAATACAATCATCACTTAGATCTGGCATCCAGACAAGTTGCAAGTGATTTAATAAATGTAAACCAAAGTGAATATAATTAGCTAAGCCAATATAATCATGCTAAAATATTAAAAACTGTTAATGGCTTATGTTGAAATTAAATGTATTTGAAAATAGAAGTTGAAGGGGGGTAGAAAGGGAGAAAGAGAGGAAGGAAGAGAGAAAGAGAAGCAAAGAAAGAAGGAAGGGAGATGAGACGGAGGAAGGGAAGGAAAAGCAAATAATTATGTATCTACAAATATACAATATAATACACATGTAAAAACTATGGTATTATTTGAATGTTTGTTTTCTGATGCAACTTAATCCCCACTTCAGTGGCATTAAGAGGTGGGACCTTTTAGAAGAGACTGAGTCTCGGTGGCTCTGCCCCCACCAATGGATTAGCACACTATGAAAGGCCTAGAGCACATTATGTCAGGCCCTCTTGCCCTTCCATACCCTCAATTATGTTAGGACACAGCGTTTGTCCCTCCTGAGAGTTCAGCAACAAGGTACCTTGATTCTAGAGAGAGTGACCTGGCCCCTTACTAGATAGCGTCCTTGTTGGCATCCTGATTTTGTGCGTCACAGCCTCTAGATCTGTGAGAAATACATTTCTGTTCTTTATAAATTCCCCATGTCTATGGTATTTTTTTTAATAATAGCTTGAACAGACTATGGCAACTTACTAAATTTTAAGAGTGATTACTGGGGCTGGAGTGGTTGCTCAGTGGTTACCGCATTTGCCTGGCATGCACGAGGATGTGGATTCGAACCCCAGCACCACATATGCAGCAAAGTGTTGGAGCAACGAAACTCACATGAAAAATTAAATGAAATTGATTCTCTTTCACTGTATCTCTGTCGCTTTAAAAAAAAAAACAAAAGGAGTGATTACAATTTCTGACTTTCCTGGTTAGCTGAATACTTAAGTGTATTGGGCAGCAGTGCCCAGGACAGCTCTCTGTGACAATGGACTTGTTTCAAATCTATGCTGTTAAAGTAGTTGCCAGCCACATGAGGATCAATATCCAGTGGTAAGAGTAATGAGGAGCTGACTTTTCATTAATTATACTTTAAATGTGAATATGCAAATGCAGTTAGTAGCTACTGCATTGAGAGCATATATCTGGGGAAGGAGACAGATTAGACAAATAAATTTAAAAAAACACACATTAAACTCTGCATTTGCCTTATATTCTGTAGAGTGCTAAATCTTTATTTTAAAATTGCTTTTAGGAAACAATATACTTTAAAACAAGTTTTAACAGATTTTATTATTATATTAAGGTTCCTTCCTAATTTACAGTCAATTATCTGCGGTTGTAAAGGGCCACAAATTGAAGAGTCATGATAAAATATCAGAGACACTTCACTACTTCCCAGCACAAACTGGAACCTGGCATTAATTGTGAGAGAGGTCATCAAAATACCATGTTGTAAACCTCATATACACAATACAAATCTTCTTAAATATAAAATCCATACTAAAGTATTCTTTAATTTTTGAAAAATTGAGAGAAGACAGAAGTAAAATAAAAATTTTAAAATAACAAAGAAAAAAAAGAAGAGGAAAAGTAGGGAGGAAGAGGATGGAGAGAAGAAGGGAGAAGTGGGGAAAATTCAAACACATTTTCATTTATTTGACATAAACTGAGAAGAGAACCCTGAATCACTTCACTGTTTAATAAAATAACTATGTGTTTGTGTGCTGTTTGGACGACTTATTAAGAGAATGTAACTAAATTTCCGGTAAACATCTGAGCACTTGGCAGGGTTAAGTGGTAGCACAGACTAAATCATTTACATTAAAAAAAAAAGTACTTCAATATTTGACCTTCAAATTTTTCCCATTTCATCAAGAAAAATTATTTTTTAAAGAAAAGGGGGGGGCTGGAGCAGTGGCTCAGAGGTTTCAGCACTTGCCTGGCAAGCACGAGGACCGGGGTTCAAACCCTAGCACCACGTACACAACTAAGTGTTGGAGAAACGAAGGCCATGTGAAAAACTAAATAAAGTTGTTTCTCTCTTTCTCTGTCTCTCTCACTGTCCCCATCTCTTTATTAAAAAAAAAGAAAAGAAAAGGGGACAGTGAGAGAGAGAGAGAGAGAAAGAAAGAAGCATTTCTTATTTAGTTTTTCATGTGATTTTCATTGCTCTGACACTTCGTTGTGTACGTGGTGTTGCAGTTTGAACCTGTATACTCGCGCACGCCAAGCAAGAGCCATAACCACAGAGCCACTGCTTTAGCCCTCATCAAGAAAATTTAATTTATAAGAGTAATATAGCTCTGAAAAAAACATTTCTAAGTTTTAACAGTTAGGAAAACTTATTTTAACATTAATAACTTGTGATCTCAAATGTCACTACAATGTGCCTGAATTAACAGTAAAAGAAATGCTGGAAAAAATTATTCTAAAGCTTGAATTTTTATAGTCTGAACTAAAATTAAATATATTACATCCTATACTTAAAAATGCTAAAAATATAAATATTTTCTTATTGCTTTAGAAACTTAAGAGTTCTACCATCCTTTCTCTCGTTTCAGAGGAGATAGCTCTTTGGAACACACATCACCAGTAAGTTAGTCTTGAAGGCACTGTAAACTGAAATGAAGATGGGTAAGGACAACCAGCTCAAGTCAGACTTTGAATCAAGTTCAGTTAGGATATATATCAGCTAAGAAGGCTATTTAACTTTCTAAAAAACTTTTCTTAAGAACATACTTTTTATTTCTGAAGTAGAGTTAATACTAATAATCATATCTGAGGGTTCCTGAAAAAATAACAAAATAAAATTTAAATGAATCCTTAACACAGTATATGTGTCTATCCATAGAATGCACTGGATAAATATTAGCTGTGATTATAATAATAAAATATAAATATTATTGATAATTCACTTTACAGGAGAGCATTTCATCCCTGTGTTTTCCTTTGCTGCTGGTATTGCTGTTGCTACTCTTAGATTTTACATTTAGATTTAAGATTAGAAGTGATATGATGAGAAAATCCTATTATTTGATTTTCTGAGGGTTTTGGGTATGTCATCTTAACTCTACAGCACATCATCACTGGTTTCAGGCAAACACATAAAGTCCATCTATGTACCCAGAATAGCAAATAACTAAGAGTCCTGTTAGAGTGGGTCTTGCTCATCTGAAGAGTTCATTCTAAAGATCTTAGGGCTTGGGAAAATTATGTGATTCAAGCTAACTTTTCTTTTTCTTTTTCTTTTTCTTTTTTTTTTTTTAAAGAGAGAGGGACAGTGAGAGAGACAGGAAAGAGAGAAACAACTTTATTTAGTTTTTCACATGGCCTTAGTTGCTCCAACACTCAGTTGTGTATGTGGTGCTGGGGTTCGAACCCGGGTCCCCGCGCCTGCCAGGCAAGCGCTGAAACCGCTGAGCCACCGCTCCAGCCCTCAAGCTAACTTTTCTAAAGGGAAAAGTGTCAATGGGTGGGGTACCCCCGGATATATCAGGGGAGGCTTTTTCTGAGCTTGTTGATATTGCTAAACTTGTTTCAAAGTTATTTATCTCCACATGTTTTCTAGATGCATACACTACCATTTAAAAGTCACATGGATGACATTACAAAGGGATTTTGAGAAGATTTAAAATGATAATAGTTGTGAATGTTAAAACAATGGCATGTTACTGACTAAAATTACTCACAGATGCTCTGATAAAGTTAAAAACAAACAAACAAATGAACTTCAGATTTCAAACAACACAGCCAGGATTCTGACAAAAGACAAGTGTTTCTCTTTTCCACGGAACAGCAACTTTCTCCTAGAAATAGTTAATTAAGAGTACAACGAGTCCCACAACTTGAAACCTTGGAAATTTTTAGAATGGTAGGGGTGAATGGAGCAAAGTTTAGAGTATTTGCATTTTTGTCTAAAAGTAAAATCTATAATCATTTTCTACATCTCAATATTTCCAGTTCTCATAACTCAACTTTTAACTGCACTGCATTTGGGCTTTGTGATTCTACAAAGAATATAAAAATGTAATGTAGAGTTTATAAAGGGTTATATTTATTTCTTCATTTATGATTTTATCTATTACAATGACATTAATTGAGCATCATTTATTTCAGGCCAAGAACAACCTAGAGTCCATACACCAATGAGGCACAACCTGTACAATCTTCTGAGCAATGGGGGACTAGAAGGCTGTTGTTCATTGTTTCTACAAGTTGAAGAGAGGTATTTGTCTTTCTATTCAAAGAGAGGCCAGTTTATGTACTCGAAAGGTCTCAGGAGAAGTTTCTATCTTAGACTTCTTTTGAAAACTACTTTGAATAAAAAGGAGTCCTTAGAGTTCCACAGATTGCAACATCAGAAAACAGATGGACTTGCTGGGAAGATTCTTAGTTAATAACTTCAGTGTGAGACAGTGCACAATTCGTCATCAAGGACGAATATTACCACATATCTGGGAGAGATTGAGTAACATTTCAGTTTGGCACAATAAATATCCTATATATAGTGTTTCAGTTGACATGTATTTTAGCATTCTAGGAAACAATTTTTATCACTAATCTTTGTCTACATATCATTTAGATTTGTAATAACTGCATTTTTCAAGAGGATATATGTAAAAGTACTATAGTATGCCCAGCATGCTCAAGTCTTAAACAGAAGGTTCCAGAAATAAACAATTTGTAAGTTTTAAGTAACCTGTATTACTGTAGTAGATTGTTACAGTTGTTCTATTTTATTATTAGTTATGGTTATTAATTTCTCACTGTGCTTAATGTATTAAACATCATCACAGGTGTGTAAG